>JAOTQJ010165374.1:0-11858 GCA_025642045.1 Solanum sejunctum | reverse complement strand
CTTGATTGAGGCAAAAAATACTAATATGCACCTGGTTTTGAAGTTGGATAATATGCACCTCAACTTAGGTCAAAAGCTAAGGGTGAACCACAAAATGAGAAGGACAGCTACTAATATAGAGAAAAAGGAGAAAATATTCATGTATTGGGTGTAAGAAAAATATGTGATGCATTAGTTATGAGCTAAAAAGAAAAAAAAGTATAAAAATAAGGCAAAAGCTGAAAAAATAAAAGAAAGCACCTACAAAAGCTTTAATCAGAAGTAAAGGGAGAATGGAGTTAAAGCAACAACGTTGGTAAGGTAAAAAGGTAGAAAAATATAGTGTCAAGGAGGGACTTTAGTCACTATATTCCAAAAATATCATACCAAAACCCCCTGAGCCTACGTTACAAGACTGAAAAGACCTAAAGTGATCCTAGTCCAAGTAGTCAAAGGTCTTAGTCATGAGTAGAGGGGCACGCATATGGTATTGGGCATGATACATGAATGTCTTTTGTGAAAGCGAGAAATTTTTCATAGCCGCGAGATTATATATGAAAAAATTACTGAGTGTAAGATGTGAGACTTCTTTCTGCAAGGGCACTTGTATTACATTATTAACTTCAGACTTACTCAATGATTGTGGCTTATTGATAGCATCTTGTTTGTCATAAGTATACTATCGCATGCATTAGTCTGTATTGGTTTACTGGATAGCTATTTGATTTGATTTTGAAAAGTAGGTGAGTTTGATGTAATGTATACCATTATGTTGATGTCCATGTGTTACTGTACTGTTTATATAGATTGATCCTGTCGCTTGAAGACAAGCAATAATATTAAGTTGAGTATGTTGATGTGTTGTCCAAATACATCACTTTTGGTGCTTAAAATATGGAATTTTATATATTCTTGGTGCAATGTTAGTTTTATGTGTTTTTTTGTCTATTTTGCAGGACCTTGGGGCTGGCATTGATTTGGAAATATGATGCAGAAGTTTCTGATTTTGAGGATGTGCCAGACCCCTTTACGGGCCATGAAGGAGGTTTGGTGTATTATTTCAATGAGGGGCAAAGTTTTGAAGTTGGTCTATGAAGATGCTGACAAGTTGTCGCGCCTCAATTTTTCTCACAAAAAGAGGAGAACCTGGATGACGCTGTGGCAATGACTCTTTTCAAATTTTTAAAAGGGAAGAGTCATCGCCTAATGTTTTTGGGTACATTAGGACATCATTCTAACCTAGTTACTAATTCGAAGGGTCTCATGCCCCGAGAGAGTACCCTAGACATAATTGACACTCAGAGACTATTGCTAGTCCCCAAGCGAACCAATTGGCCTCATCACATTCATTCATTCATACATTCTACTAATCAGCAGAAGACATAAGGAAGTAAATGTGTACATCATCATCTAGTCTAAAAAATAATTTTATAAATAAAAAGGCTAGTAGAAAGAAACTAGTTCAACAAGTATTAACATCAACAATCGACTCTAGTCTATGAAGCCTCTATCACTTTTAGGTGGTGCCAATGACAGACTCATGGCTACCTCAACCAAAATAAAGCTAATAAGTATCTAACTCTAAGCAAGATAAAATAAATATAATGAATCCTTTGAAGTAGAGGATGCTCACCAATCAGCTAGATGTCTCAAATCCTCAATGATACGCATATTAATGATCTCTAAATCATGTATCTATATCATGAAATGATCCAATGCTAGAGTGGTGTCAGTAACGTGGAATGTACGGTATGTAAAATAACTGAATGAAGCAAAAATAGGTAGAATAATATAGAAACAACAATTAACTCGAAATAATAACAGTCAACATGTCAAATGTCTATCTAAAGCAAGAATAAAGAGTAGACAAGTGACCCATCATCTAATCAACTCATCAATCAAATTGGACTCAACTCAACTCATCTCATGTCACGTCATCTCATCTCGACTTAGATTGCTCAATTTGGAAACTTTCTAGGAGTTTCTCTTATCCGACAACAATCACTTATGACCTAGTGACTATACAACAATCACGTTGATGTTGCCACAGCCATTCGGTATTTGCCACATAGAGAACGAATCGAAGCCATAAGGACAAGTCCAAATAGAGACAGCAAATTTATAAGTCCTCTGTTGATTTTAGGGACTTCTAATTAGAGGGAACCTCAACATAATATGACGTGATGGTCCTACACTTACCTACTATCGGCTACTAGTTTGACGAGTACAAGTTGGTTTAACTCTTACTCTTTCGGTGTTCGATACTCCTTCCATGAGTCAATTATCATAAGACATTCCATCCAATTAAACTATCTCAATCCAATAATCTCAATCAGCCTCATGGAGGAACAATCTTTCAATCACTCTCATAGAGGCTCTAATCATCTCATCAGCAAACATCTCAATCAATAGCTTAGGGCTTAGAACAATCATTAGGGAACAATTGAATAGACAAATCATTAGAGTTTATTTATGGAGACTTAAGGGGCTATCAAGTTCTATCAACTCATTATCATTCTCACATCACAATCACAATCGACTCTCTCAATCAAGGCTCTAGACTATATTCCTATATTCTATCATGCATGTTTTTAAGAATTAACACATTGGGGTTATGCAATATCTCATGAAATTATTCAATTTAAGAAAGCAAGTTTATGATAATCATCAACATATGAAAATACATGTAAGAAATATAACTTTTCAAGAAAATAATTAACATTCATACATGTAAAATCAAGAAACTTAAACTCTCTTCTAAGACTATCTATGGGGCATATGAGAGAACAATCTCATGCTTTTAGTTTAGTATTACATACCTAGAAAGGTGATATTACAATTGAAATTTGATGAATACTAGTTTTCTTGGAGAAACACCTCAATCTTGATAGTTCTTTTACAGTGGAAGAACTTGTAAAGATATTATTTGAAGAGCTTCTCTTTGATTCTTGAATTCTTGATTTAGAATCTTTAGAGTTCTTGATTAAGAACCCTAATTCTTGAAGAAGAAGAATCAATAATCCTTTCTTGAATTCTTGAATTCGTTTTACTGAAATCCTAGGTTATGATTTAATATTCCATTAGAGATTCATTAATAGATGAAGAAATTTGGGTTAGGTAGACTAAAATTTATTAAGAATAGCTAACGTTAAGGATGAATCTTGAAAACTAATCATAACTTAATGATTTTCTTGATGATTTTTGCGCTTTTATGTTTAGGAGTGAAGGATAGGGTTTTTTATTATGAAAACTAACGTTTTATGCATTTTAGGGACCTTAAATAGACCCCCAAAGGTTTTAGGATAAGCATACCCTCAAAATAAAAATAAAAAAAATGTTATATCTCATCCAGAAAGGGTCCGCATTGGGCTCACGACGTGGATCTTCTGACAACTCTGCAGGTCTTCAATAAAATGGTCATAACTTTCTACTTCGAACTCTGATTAAGGCAAAATTAGATGTGTTGGGAAACTAATTCAAATATATTTGATTTGACATATTATGGGTCACCTAACTAATTCTACTTTAGGTGACATGGTCATTTGAAGTTGACCCTTCTATCAACTCATACGAAAACTTAATTAGTAGAAATATTTTGGGCTTGGCATGATGTAAAAGGTCCCTTATATTCGTTTATTGAACTAAGGAGGGGTTGGAAATTGATTGGAATTCCCCTCAAATTAAAACAAAAATTTTAAAAGAAAAACATAAGGCATGTCTACGTCCCAGGCGTGTCGCGCGTTGGGCGCGCACAGCCACTATTTTTCATCTTGGATCAAAAAATTAATTTTTGATTCAATGACTCTAAAATTCAAATAAGACCATTTTTCTACTCAATTTTTCATGCTGAATGTATATCCGATCTCAGATTCGCAAACTATCTATGAGAAGATATGTTATGTCCATATCTCTATTCTACTAGTATTTTGATAATTTTATAGTGTTACATCTTCTCCCCCTTGAGATCATTTGTCCTCGAATGATGAATAAAGGTAGATTTCAAGGCATAAATAGACTCAAAACTCATCTCAACATTCACATCTATCAATCAATCTTTCGACTCCTCATCGCTATCAACAATTTCTATTCAGACTCAAGAATAGACAATCAATTCAAGAAAAGATAATCAATTTAGTTAAGGGTAAGAGAATTACCTTTAACAATCTTATCTTCAGGCATGAATAATGATCAAGACTCTTTTTGATACTCAATCAACTAATCTGGACAGTTGCAAGTCACTTAGAATAGACAAATTGGTTCAAAACAAGAGTAGAGATACTCTTTTAGATATTTTTACCATTAAGCATGAATGGAATGTCGAAACTCAATCAATCTGAATCATTTAAATACTTCTACAAACAGTCCTTCGAACTTAGGAACGAAAGCATCAACTCTAATGGAAAATGGGACCATTGATACATAATACTCTATGTACAACTCTGAAGCTTAGGACCTCATCTAAATTGTGCTCCTCTTCATGACACTTTACTCTATCAACTTAAGCTTATAGCTCCTATTCAACTCTCTACCTATCCACATCCTCTTATTCCATTCAAGCCTACTTCTGAGCCTCAAGGTGCTACCCTTAAGATGATCATATTCATATAAAGCTAATCCTTAATACTTAGTTCTATACTTCCACAGGGGTTTTTCATTAAAAGATGACTAGTCCTCTTCACTACTTTACTATCATGAAGTCTTTGATAGTCTGTCATCAATACTTGCTTAACAATAACTACGTATTCAAGCCTATCACTCTAACCACTTCAACTCTATCATAGGATTTTCAAGCCTACTTAGCACTTCTGCCTTCATTATTCAATGAGCTCCCACTCAAATACACACCAACATACTCTTACCTATTTGTTGCACGTAATAAAGTCTCATCTCTCTCCTCCTCCCTATCTCTACCCCTACATGACATAAGTACAACACCAATGTCATAATAAGGATACATTCTCTCCTCCTCATCTACCCTCATTCTCCATCTACTACTATCAACATCTCTATTTAGACCAAGGAAAACTCGTTATGTCTACATCCTACCATCAATAATTGCAAACAAGTCGAAGGTTAGTGCATGCGTAAGACAACATTAGAATGAAGAATTCCCACTCTCTCCCATCAACCATCACTGAGATCAAGGAATGGGAAAACAAGATCACTCAAAGAGCTTGGAACGAATGATCGCTAGCATAACTCAATCGAGAAATCTTATACAAGGACATTCATAATGAAGTAAAATCTCCCTTATCTATCAAGACTCATTCTGAGTTCACAAAACTATACATAGTATAAAACTCAGGTCACATCTCATTTAACATAGGACTGAAAACTCTTAGATCCATGGGGTAAGATAAAAGTGAATGAATGAATTCATGGCTTTTCATCCGCACAATTCAACATGAATAACAATGAACAAGTGGTATAAGGGACTAGTCCATGGCATTGCAGTCATATACCATATGGGAATAAAGTATCATCTTACTAAAGTATAAGGAAGATACGAGGTGGCAAAAATTAATGCCTTATCGAAATCAACCTATCACCATCGAACACTCAAGATCTACTTCGATCTATAACATCACCATCTCCCCCTTAGATTAAGGGTTATCTCTCAAGTTTTGCAAATCAATTCCCTCTACTAGGCTATAAACATATACTGTCACATAATCGAGGAATCATTATTCATAAGAATAGGCATCTTAAACTCTTTCATCATTATATAGTCGCAGAAATAAATTATCCATTAGGAATCTCTTCAAAGATAGAACTCTCAGCTTCCTCTTGTCTCTGTGGAAATCTCTCTATATTTTATAGTCTTAATGGCGTACATACCACTTCCCACAACTCTTACAATCCAACCTCTTCTTTTGCCTGCTAACTCTCAACTTCTATGCTTCCAGAAACTAATTTGTATGAGACTTAGACTATAAGGGAAAAACTCATCATCTTCTATACATACGTCCCAATCAACTTAGTTGCTTGGGATGAGAAGGAATGCCTATATCAACCTACTCCACATTGACGACTCAAATATACTATCTAGATTCTTGTAGCTGTCATAGTTTAGAGCTTCATACATTTTCAAATAATCATGGATACACATTTCAAGTTTCTTCTTATCTATTGAGTTATCCTAATTTCACTCGTCTTACCTAAGAGGTACTTGTACTCTACCTATAGCATCATTTTTCTTATAACTCAGTATCACTCACCTATTCAGTCATATCTCCTTATCTGACTAAGGCTCATAACTCAATGAATCTCATGAGCTGTCATTTAAAATTTATAAGCCTAATTTAGATCTATCATAATGAAAGAACTATTTTGCCCTATTCCACATCTACACTTTACCCTCAATAGTATGAATACTACAACGTATGAACATAACTTCCTTCTAGTTTGATCACGCTCTATCACATCCTGACACTAACTCTCTCTCTCTCTCTCTCTCTCTCTCTCTCTATGTACCTCATCATAACAATCATAGGGTACTCATCACTTTTTCATCAAACTTATGGCAGTTGACTCATTGTCTCATTACCTACCTAATAGGTGTGTACATATATATATATAATTACAAGCCCCAATCAACTATTACTCTCACTATCTTGTCCTTTTCTTTCTATCGTCATCTTTCTAGCTCTAGAATGACAGCTCTACTCGGGGTGGTATAAGACCTCACATCTTACTATTATGTGGTAACGTTAAACTCTTTAGAGACGTAAGTTTCTCTCTCATGGGCAACATTAAAAGCAAGTTTTGAATAAGAGGGTCTGGTACATCTAGAGCTAACTCAAATGCACGATTCATATAGGTAATAGTGCACTCTTTCTAATCAAACAACTTAGCACACTAATTGACTTCTCTCAAGCCTGGTAAAATTTCTCTACCATTCTGATTACTTTATCGCAAGGGATCTCATCAGTAAGAGTTTGAACATAACTATCTCTATCACTTCGTGGATAAGGTATAGTCGAAAGGTTTAGAGTAACGTATGAATCATCATAGGTCTCTTAAACAATAGCTCTATTGCACAATTCAGATCATGAACGAAGTGTAACAATTCCTAATGTCCTATAGCCTCTTGATTATAAAGTCTGGTGCACAACATAACCATAAATAAAAATCTACTAGACACGACTTAATAGGACACTTGAACTCTGTGCTCTGATACCAAGATTATCATGCCCCAGAAGGGTACCCTAGACATAATCGACACTCAGATACTATTACTAGTCCCCAAGTGAACCACTTGACCTCATCACATTCATTCATTTATACATTCTACTAATCAGTGAAAGATATAAGGAAGTAAATGGGCATATCATTTAGTCTCAAAAATAATTTTATAAATGAAAAGGCTAGTAGAAAGAAATTAGCTCAAAGTCTATGAAGTCTCTACAACTGTTAGGTGATGCCAATGATAGACCCATGGCTACCTTAATCAAAATAAAGTTAATAAGTGTCTAACACTAAAGCAACATGAAATAAATATAATGAATCCTCCGAAGTAGGGGAGGCTCACTAATCAGCTGAACATCTCAAATCCTCAATGATACCCTATTGATGATCTCCAAATCTTGTATCTATATTCATGAAATGATGCAGGACCACAGTGGCATCAGTACGTGGAATGTACGGTATGTACAATAGCTTCATGAAACCAAAATAGGTAGAATAACATAGAAACAACAATCGACTTGAAATAATAATAATCAACATGTCAAATGTCTATCTAAAGCAAGAACAAATAGTAGACAAATGACCCATCAACCAATCAACTCATCAATCAAATCAGACTCATCTCAGAGGGACTCATCTCAAAGGAACTCAACTCAACTCATCTCGTCATATCTCATCTCACCTCATCTCATCTCGACTTAGATTACTCAGTTTGAGAACTTTCTAAGAGTTTCTCTTATGAAACAATAATCACTTATGAGTCAATGTTTGTATAACAATCATAGTGATATTGCCACAATCACTTTGTACTTGCGAAGTAGAGAACGAATCAAAACCATAAGGATAGTTCCAAATGGATACAACAAATTTATAAGTCCTCTATTGATTTTAGAGATTTCTAATCAGAGGGTACCTCAACATAATATGATGTGATGGTCCTAATCCTCACCTATGCTCGGCTACGTAGTTTAATGATTGTGAGTTAATTTAACTCTTACTCTTTCGGTGCTTGATAATCTTTGCATGACTTAATGCACATAAAATAATCCATCCAATCAAACTATCTCAATCCAATCATCTCAATCAGTCTCATAGAGGTACAATCTTTCAATCACTCTCATAGAGACTCTAATCATATCATAAATCAACATCTCAATCAATAGCTTAAGTCTTAGAATAATCATTAGGGAATAATCAAATAGACAAATTGTTAGAGTTCATTTATGGAGACTCAAAGGCCTATCAAGTTCTATCAACTCATTATCATTCTCACGTCACAATCACAATCACAATCGACTCTCTCAATCACGGCTTTAGATTCAATCCCTATTTTCTTTTATGCATGTTTTTAATAGTTAAGACATAGGGTTTATGCAATATCTCATGAAAATATTCAATTCAAGAAAGCAAGTTTATGATGATCATCAACATATGAAAATACATGTAAAAAATATAATTTTTTAAGAAAATAATCAAGATTCGTGCATGTAGATGCAAGAACTTTTAACTCTCTTCTAAGACCATCTATGGAGAACATTAGAGAAAAATCTCATTCTTTTAGTTTAGTCTTACATACCTGAAAAGGTGATATTACAAACGAAATTTGATGGATACTAGTTTTCTTGGAAAAAATCCTCGATCTTGATAGTTCTTTTAGAGTGGAAGAACTTGAAAACACATTGTTTGAAAAGCTTCTCTTTGATTCTTGAATCCTTGATTTAGAATCTTTAGAGTTCTTGATGAAAAACCCTAATTCTTGAAAAAGAAGAATCAATAAATTATTTCTTGAAATTCTTGAATTCGTTTTCTTGAAACCCTAGGTTATGATTTAAAATTCCATTAGAGATTCGTGAATAGATGAAGAAATTCGGGTTGGGTAGATTGAAATTTATGAAGAATAGCTTACCTTGTGGATGAATCTTGAAATCTAATCCTAATTTGATGACTTTCTAGATGATTCTTGAGTGTTTATGTTTAGGAGTGAAGGACAGGGTTTTTGATTATGAAAACTAACGTTTTATGCATTTTGGGAACCTTAAATAGACCCCAAAATATTTTACGATAAAAGTATCCTCAAAATAAAAATTTTTAAAAAAATGTCATTCATCGCATCGAGAAAGGGTCCGCATTGGGCCCGCGACGCGGAGCTGTCGCAGATCTTCAGACAGCTCTGTAGGTCTTCAGTAAAATGGTCATAAGTTTCTACTATGAACTCTAATTAAGGCAAAATTGGAGGCATTAGAAATCTAATTCCAATATATTCGATTTCATATATTATGGGTCACCTAACATATTATACTTTAGTTGATATGGTCATTTGAAGTTAACCCTTCTATCAACTCATACGAAAACTTAGTTGGTAAAAATTCTTTGGACTTGGGATGATGTAAAAGGTCCCTTATATTCATTTATTGAACTTAGGAGGGTTGGAAATTGACTAGAATGCTTCTCAAATTAAAACAAAATTTTTTTTAAAAAAAATAGAAGGCATGTCCGCGTCCCAGGCACGTCTTACCTTGGGCACGCACAACACTATTTTTCGTCTTGGATCAAAAAATTACTTTTTGATCCGATAGCTATAAAATTCAAACGAGACCATTTTCCAACTCAATTTTACATGGTAAATGCATATTCGATCTCGAATTCACAAACAGAACATGGGAAGACGCATTATACACATATCTCTATTCTAGAAATATTTTGGTAATTTTACAGAGCATTACAAAGGGTCAAGTCACCAGAGAACGGGTAAGGGTTCAAGTTACCTCGAAAGGAAGGTGTTAGGCACCCTTCGAGGTCCACAACTGTGGGTCACGACCGTATCTCACATTTTGAGTGAGAGGGGGAGAATTCAGCAAGGTCAATGAAATAATTAATTTTTAGGTTAAATATAAAGTATTAAACATGTAAAAGTTTTCACTTATAATAAGAAGAATAAAATAGACACATGATTAGCCTAAAAAGTGCATTCTTACAACATTCTAAAGTGACAAAGTTACAAGCAACATAATAAGACAAATACAAGAAAAGTAATAACTAAGTGAATTAAATATGAAAGAAAATATTTTTTATTCAACACTAAAAAAGAAGTGCAAACATCTCGTTTATTACCACAGTTAAAATATATATCATTTAAAACTTAAAAAAATAAAGCAATCAATACCAAATCTATATTCCAAACAAATGGCATTTAAAGACAAGTTTAGATTTGAGATTTCTAACATGTATTATAATAGATAAGATATAAAATACTTTAATCACAAAAAATTTATTAATTCGGCCAAGAAAAGCATATTTTCTAAGTGGCTAGAAAAACTAAAAATAGATAATATTAATGGTAAAAGAAGAAGAGACTGACCTAGTTGCTTCCCAAAGAATGCTTAAGGTAGTTGAATAATATAAGAGAAACAAAGTAAAAAAATTAGGAGAGTACTGACGGATAAAGTAACTAACTTGGTCAATGAATACACATACATTGATTTTCACCATTCAATACAAATTCTTGAATAGATACAAGAAAATGAAGTTGGACATGAGTGTTGAGGAGTGTCATAGCCCAACCCCGGGGCCATGACTCGTGCCGGTTAGGCACTTAAACCCATATTAAATCGCAAAACCACAACTTAAAGTCTAAGAATTCTACCAAAATTTTGACAGAGTTTCCTCTGTTTTATTAACTAATCGCACCTGCACAGAAACTCCAGCAGCTACCCAAATAACAATTCAAATACATATACATATATATATCCATTTACACATATACATCGATGCGGGCCGACAAAGTCTCTATTGCGGTCCTACCGCCTAATAGCCATGTCATACATAGTGTAATGCGTTCTCGACGCCTGATCAAGTATCAAATACATGTAGTAGACCATATGACCAAGTTTATCTCTCAAATACACTACCCACTAGTATCTACAGGCCTCTAGACATATACGCTGAACAATACGTGCACAAACATAACACAATTACAGAATATGAGTAGCTACCAACAGTTGGCTCCTGAAACAAAGAGGGGCACAGCAGCTGAACTGGAGATCCTAGACAAGAGGGTCTCGTACTTGCTCGTTGATACCTGCGGGCATGAAACGCAGCCCCCAAGAGAAGGGGGTCAGTACGAAATACGTACCAAGTATGTAAAATAGGAAGTACACAATATAGATAGAATTCATAAGCCAAAGGAAATAGATAACCGTGTATAAATCAAACCTACAGTAGGTATTGAATAAAAATCCTTCTTAAAACATATGAAAGTCCTGCATGTCAAACGTTAATGATGGCTCCAAACGTCACGCAATCCACAGCATCACACCAGAAGTTCAGATACCCGAAAATCTCCATCGCGCATCATAAACATAATCACATGGGCCAGGAAAGTCATTGCGACCACATATCATATATCACATGAGGCACCAGTCACAACATCATACCCTCTAAGCGAAACTCGACCACTAGGCAAAACTGAGTCCGCCGTAGCAAACCAACTTCGAAAAATATCCATAGATATATAGTAGCACGATAGTAATCGGCCTGGGAACCGGTGAAGGATATTACTGTTATGTACGGCACGAGTAGAGTCGTGAGAAGCATATGCAAGTACTTTATCTTGACAAGTTCTCAAACATTCATAAAATCTTATTCTTGAAATAATTAGCTTTCAAAAGTGTACTCAAAGACCATTGCTAGCT
>JAOTQJ010165363.1:0-26677 GCA_025642045.1 Solanum sejunctum | reverse complement strand
GCAACCCGAGAGGGGTTGCTTTGTGTTCAACAAATTTTTTTCCAATTTTTGGCTAAGTGTAGATGTATATCTTGTACAAGATATACTTATATATATAGGCACACATATACACTTGTGCTAATAAGAAAAGGGCACACACCTTGACTCCACATCCCTTTTTATGCTTAAGGACCTAACTTAGGTAAAATGTTACATTCGGTCCCAAACTTTATTAAATTAAGCCAATTAAGGACATTTGGGATTTAAATTACGTTGCGGGTCCGAACATAAACCACCCAATTAATGATCTACATCTCCTTCCATATAAGGCCTTATACGGGGCTATCTGAATGCTTGCATGATAACTGTTGTTATATGCAAATTCAATCAATGGTAGGTGATCATCCCAATTTCCCTTGAAATCAAGAACACATGCCCTCAATATATCCTCTAACGTCTGAATTGTACACTCTTCCTGACCATTTGTCTTTGAATGAAAGGTTATGCTCAAATTTACTTTAGTAACCAATCCTTTCTGGAATGATCTCCAAAATTAGGAGGTGAATTAAGCACCCCTGTCTAAGATGATGGACAAGGGAACCCAAATGCAACCGCACAATCACTTGGATGTACAACTTGGCATACTTCTCTGAGTTTTAGTTGTATTAACTACTAAGAAGTGAGTCGTTTTGGTCATCCCATATACAATCACATATATCGAATCATGTTGTTTTCAAGACCTCGATAGACCAGTAATGAAGTCCATATTGATTATCTCCCATTTCCATTTTGGAATCTCAAAGTTCTAAGATAATCCATATGGCCTTTGATGCTCAACCTTAACTTGCTGACAATTCGGGCACTTTGTGACAAACTCAGCAACACCTCTCTTCATTCCACTCCACTAATAGATTTCTCTAAAGTCATGGTACATCTTGGTAGAGCCACGATGAATGGAATATCTAGTGTTGTGAGCTTCAACCTTGACTTTTTCTCAAATACCATCAACTTTTGGGAAGCACAATCTACTCTAGTATCTTAACACTCTATCTCCCCCTTTGGAGAAGACCATCACTTTTTGTTTATGGATAGCCTCCTTCAATTGGAGTATGACAGGATCTCGGTCTTGCTTTTCTTTCACCTTTGACACCAAATATGAAGCAGACCCATTCTGAATATTAACTCCTCCCTCATCATTTCCTCAGGTTGAACTAACAATCGAGCAGTCGATGCACTTCCCTTACTAGATCCTTCTTTCCTTCTTCAACATCAACTATGCTACCTATTGATAACTTGATAAGAGCATCCACAACAATGTTAACTTTACCTGGATGGTAGAGAATGCTCATGTTATAATCCTTGAGAAACTCCAACTACCTCCTCTGTCGTAGGTTAAGAGTTTTCTGACTAAAGGCATATTGCAGGCTCTTGTGGTCAGTGAACACATCCACATGAACTCCATATAGGTAGTGGTGCCAAATTTTATATGCAAACACCACTGTTGCCAACTCAAGATCATGGGTTGGATAGTTCCTCCATGAATCTTAAGTTGTCTGGAAGCATAGACTATCACCTTCCCCCTCTACATTAGCACACATCCCATTCTAACTCTCGAAGCATCACAATAGATCACAAAGCCCTCTATTTCATCGGGCAAGGTTAGAACTGGTGCATTAGTCAGTCTAGTCTTTAACTCTTGAAAGCTTTTCTCACATTTGTCGGACTACTGGAACTTGTCCTTTTTCTGAGTCAACTTAGTCAACGGTGAAAATAGGGAAGAAAACCCCTCAACAAACCTGCGGTAATAGCCTACCAACTCCAAGAAACACCTTATGTTAGTTGGAGAGGTCGTTCTAGGCCAGTTCTTAACTACTTTAATCTTTTGAGCATATACTCAAATACTATCACCAGAGATAATATGGCCTAGGAAAGCCATGAACTTAAGTTAAAATTCACATTTCAATAATTTTGCATACAACTCATGGTCCTTAAGTATTTAGAGGTCAATTCTGAGGTGATTTGCATATTCCTCTTTATCTTTTGAATACACCAAAATATCATCTACGAATACAATCATAAACATATGAAGATACTATTTGAACACCCTATTCATCAAATCTATGAAGGCTACAGGAGCATTCGTTAACCCAAAAGACATGACTAAGAACTTAAAATGGCCATATCTAGCTAAAGGTTGTCTTTGGGATATCACACTCCCTTACTTTCAACTGATGGTAGAAAGATCTGAGGTCTATCTTTGAGAAATAAAAGGCACCTTGAAGTAGGCCAGACAAACCATCTATACTTGGGAGAGGATAATTATTCTTTATGGTGACTTTGTTTAGTTTCTTATAGTCAATACTCATTCTGATAGACCCATCTTTCTTTTGCATGAATAGGATAGGGGCACCCTTAGGAGAAACATTAGACCTTATAAAGCCCTTCTTTAACAAATCTTTCAACTATTCTTTCAATTCTTTCAACTTAGCGAGGGCTATCCTATAAGGTAGAATTGAGACAAGTTGGGTATCAGAAAGAACATCAATCCTAAAATCAATCTCCCTATCAGGAGGGACTCTGGGTAGATCCTGGAGAAACACTTTGGGAAACTCATTCACAATCGAATTGACTCATGAGTAGGAGACTCAACATCATCAGATTTCACCTGCACGATATTATAGATACAACCCTTGGCAAACATCTTTCTGGATCTAAGATATGGATAAACTTTCCTTTAGATGCTACATAATCACCCTTCCACTCTAGAATCGGTTCATTCAGAAATTAAAACTTAATAGTTTGGGATCTACAATCAACGAAGGCATAACATGCGTGGAGCCAATCAATGCCATAGATCAAATCAAAATTATTCATATCTAACTCAATCAGATCAATTATAGTATCCTTATGATGGATGGACACTACACAAGTCTATAGACTATCTTAACCCGAATAGACTCACCCACTGGAGTAGAAACATCAAACGGTTTAAGAAGACTCTTAGGGGTCCTATCAAATCTATTGGCCACATACAGATTTACAAAAGATAATATGGCCCAAGATCCATCAACACATAACATTCAATATAAAAGACTCGAATCATACCCATCACAACATCTGGGGAGTTCTCCTAATCATGTCGACTACCTATGGCATACAAATGGTTTGTAGTTCACAGCCCATAATCAGGGTCTCATACAGTCCTGCTAGAGAATTGGACTTTAAATTTATAACACCTCCTCTATAGCCCGTAAAGTGATTTCAACCCTTGGGGGGGGGGGGTTATCTAACTAATCTTTAGAAAGTCTGTCTCTGATCCCCAAGGAACGAACTATGTTCTACGACTCATAAATCACTCCATGACCCATTTGCATATTCATAGAATCAACTTCAAAAAATTAGCCCGTCACTGAAATTATCCACGAAACCACTTCACGGCCAGTAGAATGAACTATGGCCCGTAAAGGGTCTCGTATTGCATAAAAAATCAATAACTTCTGTATTTTTTTCCAAAATCAAGGCCAACCCTAGAATACTCAAATATAACACAAAAACACATAAAATCAGCAAACATTGCATTGAGAACACATAAAATTCCATGTTTTAAGCATCAAAAGTGTTGTATTTTGATAACACATCATGGGTTAACTCACGGACGAAGTGACAGCCCGTAGAATATCTTATGCCTTGTAGATGGCTTCATGAGTGGGATAACATACATGAAGAAAAATTAAAGTTTCTACAAAGGTAGTATATGAGTTATCAAATGACTCATAGAATGTGTCATGGCCTATATAGACATTTCATGGGTAGGGCGAAGGAAGTGAGGGATAATAGTTAAGTGTGGAAGGATGTTACGAGTCCAACCATGACCTATACTGTTGATCATGGTTTTCGATTCATCAAAATTTATTTTTTAGGATTTTCAAGTGTGTTATAGGACGAGAGGACTTACCACTCATAAGTCAATCTACGACCCATAATCGAGGTTCTATAAGTTACTTTTGATAGTTTTTAATAAAGGATAATTTGGTCATTTTATATAATTCTATTTCTATACTACGTCATTTTGGAAATGTAAATGGGACCTATATTAGTCTTCAAGCCCTAGAAATACCCCTCTTTCTCTCATTCCTTTAATTCCAAAATTTTCTAAGGCAAGTGCTCTCAAGAATAAGGCTAGGATTTTCAAGCTTTCTTACCCAAAGGCTTCAATTCCATTTCTCTTTAGTTCTCCAGGTATGTGAGTTGATTTATGAGTATCTTTTTACCCCTAAAGTTTCCTATTACGTATTTTTCCTTTCTTTAAATTCCTCAATTTGAAATAGATGTTTATGATGATTTCATGGTCTTTATGTTAATGTATGATGCTCATGAAGTTCAATGTCTATTTTGCTAAGTAAATATATACATATTTAAAATATGATGTTGATTCCATGATGAATTTCAATATGATCAAGATTGAGTGATTTTGATGTTCCCTTTTTTAAAGAAATTTCTAAGCCTTATGTGATTTATGATTGTTCCATGCATCAATTAAGTCCACCTTATTTCCAATGAAAGTTCCTATGAATTATAACTATGATAGAGAATTTATGAAGAGCTTCAAAGCTAAGTTTATTAACATTTTATGTATGATGATCGTTGCCCTAAAAGATGTTTAAAAAAGATTTATATGTTTGAGCTACTCCTATTATTGCTACTTATGATTCTAAGAGCATGTTTTAAAGATTTTTGTGGGATAACTTGGTACCGAGAGGACTAAAGATTGGGAGTCATCCTATTAGTTGAGGTATGATCTCTTAAAGCTAAATCTCGATGTCCCTAATAGATGCCACCATAGGATCCTTATAGGCTAGGCTAGTGGATCCACATAGGCCCAAAAGTTATGAAAGATGCAATTACAAAGTTACTAAGTTTTATATATCTATCTTGTCAAGTAAATTTTTCTTTTCCCAATGGAAAGAGTGTATTTGGCCTTTTTACAATTAAAGGAGTTCATTGAATTCCATGTAGTAGCTAGCATGGTCTTACTATCGGTTATGGTCTATTCCCACAAGTTATATGATCCTGTGATATATCTTCACTTTATGTGTTTTCATATACATTGTCTCATATTGATCTGAGCCTATTCCTTGTGCATGCTTAAGATTATCTCATGATTCTTGTATCTTATGTATACCTTTATGTTATGTTTAATTAAGATGGCCTTACAATTTCACTTGTGCATTGGATCTCACATACTTAGTGCACTCAAGCGTACTAACGCATATTTTGCCTACATGATTTAACTATGTAGGGACAAGTACCCCTCTATCGAGGCATGGTTGGTAGTTGAAGTTCAAGACTAGCATATTATTACAGCGAGCCCTTAGTTCGGTCTCCACCTATTTTCCACTCTATTCTATACTTTTGTTTAGACGATGTACTTTTAGCCCTCCTGAGGTTTTTATTTTCTATGTTGACTATTATGAATTTTCTTTCTATTTGATGAAAACTGATCGTACCAGTTCTATTCGTTATGTATTAGTGGCATGCTCATGGACAAAAATGATGTTTTCTAATTTCATTTCTTTTTAATGTTGCATCATTGCATAAATTGGCCCATAGTCCCCTTCCCCTTATGTTTTTTGACAAAAATTTTAATTAATGCCTATGAATGCTTAAGATACTTAGATGACTTGGGTAAGGTGCCTTCGGGTGTCTCATTCACTATGTGGTGATTGAGCCCCTAGGTAGGATCGTTACAAGAAAGGATTCTATGAATGAAGACTCACATACTTTAGGTAAGAAGTCACAAGAAACAGGAAGAAATTCTAGAAATTTTGATGAAGAACTTGAAGAATTCTTTGAGGTCTTTAATGGGGATTTTAGAGCATTAGTAGAGAGAAAATATTTTTGGAATTGATGAATAAGGATTGAATGAGTAAGTTATTAATGGCTTGATGTATTTAATAGGTCAACATTTTAGTTCAAACACTGTCCTGTTCATTATCTAATGAGTAAGGAAAAGTTCAACACACCCTCCCACTTATAAACTGAAATCAGACAATAATAGCCAACCCAGTCCACAACGCAGAGGGGTTTTACCATAGGTCATTTTTCAATGAATTGAATTTTTGTCAGAGTTTGGCCAAGGTCAAATTTAGCCTATCTAGGAGCAAGTCTACAATATGTTTTTGTTGCAGATTCTTCTAGATAAGAAAATTTTTAGAAATCTTATTTCATGATCCACTTGACATTAAATTCACCGAGTCCATTTTTCAATATTTTACCTTAGATTATCATATTCCAACCTTCGAATGTTTGGGACATTCCAACATTAGATAAGACATAATTTGAAATCATATGGTCAAAACATCAAATTATAATAAAGCTTAAAGTATACTAAGTCATTTTGTGGGATATCAATCTTCAACAATAAGACCATGTGAGCTACAACATGAAATCTGATGTAACTCCCACATCGGAGAAGAGAGAGGCTATTTTGCCAAGGTTGACTTAGTAAAGCTTAAAATAGACGTAGTCATTTTGTGGGATATCTTACCCATTTTGTTGGATACCATCGTATATTTTATGATTTTTCTAATTCCAAAAATGAAATTAGCTCATCCTAATGTTTCATCTCTATTTGGCAACTTAATATTTTTTTCATATCATTTCTTTGATAATATGTTATAGCCAAAACTCATATATGCAAACAATAACATGTGATTTATTTCATGATAAATATATGTACTTGTAATATTTTTTCTAGAACATTTTCAAATATGCAAAAATAATATTTTTCATAATATATTTTTATTTCATGAAGCTCTATTATTTCTAAAATTAAATATCATTTTATCATGAAAAGTAGGTTCACTTTATTCACGAATAAATTTAGGTAAAAGGATTTTTACCTTTCTCTCCTTGTATTTTAATTAAGTAGAAAAATTAATACTTGTCAATCTCTTCTCCTTCATCTCTTGAAGATATCTAGCGATGTTAGATTGCGATGATATTGGGATCTCCTTTCTTGATATCCACACTTTTAAAATTGTAACATAAATTGAATCTCCTTAAAATTGTTGGTATAATATATAACAAATATAATAAATTATAGTAAAAATAAAATGATAAAAATGAATAAAAATATAATTAGGCTGAGAAACAAATATCTCACTTCTTAAGGAGGCTCAAGTCTACTATGATATAATCTATACCGATTAAATAGTATATCTCTCATGACTTCCCTCTTTGAGATATAACAACTGAACAATGTCGTACGAGTTAAACAACTCCGGAGAATTGACAACTTTATAAAAGGAATACCTTCCTTCAACATATAATTACTCTCTTTTGCATAGTGATTTAGTTGAAGACTTCAAATATTTTCTTTATCTTAACTGTCTTTTACATTGCACTAAACTCATTATAAACACAATATAATACTTCTTATCTTTTTTTCTTCTACATTTTTTTGTTCATAAAATGATGTAAGACATCACTATTTATAGGTAAGGAATTCTTCCTTAAACGAATAGAAAGATTATGGGTAGTAAATTAAGTAAATGAATGGTCAAATATTACATAAGTTATATAATGAGATAGAATAATGTTAGTTGTAGAGCCTGATATTATATTTAGGTGCTACTGTTTATTCTCCGTGTATACATGTATTCTGTGTAATTGTAAATATCTAGATATCATTAATATATATAACCCTATCGCTATGGATTTTACCCATTGGGCATTACCACAAAATAACTCTCTCTAAATACATATTTTTTCTCTGCCTTCTCTCTAGGAAGAACTTCGTACTTCCTCCTCCTTCTTCTTCTTCGATCTCTAGATCATATTTCCTTTCAATTAGTGCCCACCGTGGGGCTGGAATCACTACGATTTGTGTAGATGGAGAGTTTGAAAATCAGAATTGAGAATTTTAATGGATTCGATTTTGGTTTCTGGAAGATGCAGATCGAAGATTATCTGTATCAAAAGTATCTTCACGAACCCTTGTCTGGGGTGAAGCTGGATTCCATGAAGGAAGAAGATTGGAAGCTCAAGAATCGTCAGGCGCTGAGTTTGATTCGGTTGACTTTGTCCAGAAATGTAGCTTTCAACATCATCAAGGAAAAGCCAATGGTGCATTTGTTGAAGGCGCTGCCGAATATGTACGTGAAACCTTCTGCGATGAACAAGGTATACTTGATGTGTAGATTGTTTAATTTATAGATAATGGAGGCTGGACCTGTTGCGAATCATATAAATGATTTTAATATGATTGTTAGTCAACTGAGTTCTATGGAGGTTATTTTCGATGATGAAGTTAAAGCGTTGATTTTGATATCATCTTTACTCGAATCTTGGGATAATGTTGTTATTGCGATTAGCAGTTCTCATAGATTTGAGAAACTTAAATTTGATGAAATTTGAGATGTAATTCTCAGCAAAAGTATTCGCAAGCGAGAAATTAGGGATTCATCGGGTAGTGCTCTTATGTTGATCAAAGGGGGAGAAGCAAATAGAGGGGACAAAACACACACGGCAGTTCAAAGTTGAAGGCATGTGGAAAATCTCTACATAAATCAAATGTGACATGTTGGAATTGTGGAGAGAAGGGTCACTGCAAAAATGAATGCAAGAAACCAAAGAAAAAGCAGAATCATAAATATGGAGATGATAACGATTCTGTAAATTTAGGAGAAGACCTTTGGGATACTTTAATCCTTAATGTTGACAGCCCACTCGAGTCTTGGATCTTAGATTCGGGTGCATCTTCTCATTCATTTCCAAGTAAGGAATTGTTTAGAAATTTCAAGTCCAAAAATTTTGGAAAAGTTTATCTTACTGATAATAAGGCTTTGGAGATTGAAGGAAGAGTGGATGTTTGTATACATACTGCATCCAATAATCAGTATACATTGAAGTATGTCAGATATATTCCTGGACTAAAGAAAAATCTGATCTCTGTTGGTCATTTGGATAGTATAGGTTAGATAACAGAATTTGAAAAGCGCTCATAGAATATTGTGAAAGGTGTTATGGTTGTAGCGCGTGGCATAAAATCTAGAACTTTATACACTACTTACGGGTGTATAAATGCAGCTGCTACTGCTGAGGGTACTTCTGGTTCAAGTATGTGGCATAATAGACTTGGAAACATGAGCACCAAAGGAATAAAGATGCTGGTTGCAAAGGGAGTTTTGGGTGGTCTGAATGTTGTTGATATGAGACTTTGTGAGAGCTGTGTTATAGGTAAACAGAAATGAGTTAGATTCACAAAGGTTGTGAGAGAACTAAGGAGAATGCCATTAGAAATGGTCTATACAGATGTTTTGGGACCATCTCTAGTCTCGTCACTTGGTGGTTCCAGATTCTATGTTACCTTCATTGATGATTTCAGCAGAAAGGTGTGGGTTTACTTTCTCAAGCACAAATCAGATGTGTTTGCCACCTTCAAGAGGTGGAAAGCTGAAGTTCAAGATCAAACAGGGTTAAAAATCAAATACTTGAGATCTGATAATGGTGGCGAGTATGACAAGTCAGAATTTAAGGCACTCTGTGCAGTTGAGGGTATCAGAATGTTGAGGACAGTTCCCAGAAAGGCGAGGCAAAATGGAGTTGCTGAGAGGATGAATAGAATATTAAATAAGCATGCACGGAGCATAAATTTTGGGTAGATGTTATGAACACATCTACATATTTGATTAACAGAGGACCATTTGTTCCTTTGGGGTTCAAGATTCTAGAAGAAGTATGGACGGGAAAAGAACTCAAGTATTCTCACTTGAGGAATTTTGGTTGCACGTTCATGTTGATCTAGATAAGAGAGACAAGCTTGACGCTAAGGCTATGAAGTGCTACTTTATAGGCTATTTCTGATATGTTTGGTTACAAGTTTTTGGATGATAAAAATAGAAAAATCCTAAGGCATTGTGACATGACATTTGATGAGAACGTCTTGTACAAGGATAAGGATATGTTAGGTTCAAAAAATGTAAAGCAAGTGGGAGTTGAAGTTGAGTTATAGAGGAGTTCACCTAGCAATGTTGCCACTGAAACTCAAGAAACTTCAGAGACGATTGCTGAAGAACCTGAGGTGGAATAAGTAACACCAGAGCAGATGTTGAGGAGATCATGCAGAACTATCAAGACACCAGATAGGTATTCATCTTTATTACGTTATTTGTTACTGACTGATGAAGGAGAACCAGAGTCTTTTGATAAGGCCCTACAGGTGGAGAACGATCAAGTGGGAGCAAGCCATGGATGATGAGATGAGTTCACTTGAGAAGAACAACACATGGGTGTTTACTGAGTTACCTGCAGGGAAGAGAGCTTGTTGAACAAATGGGTGTTTAGAATCAAAGCTGAGTCAGATGGAAAGAGGAGGTACAAGGCCCGATTGGTGGTTAAAGGATATTCACAACAAAAAGGTATCGATTATGCTGAAATATTTTCTCCTATTGTGAAATTAACTACTATCAGAATTCTTTTGAGCATTGTTGCATCGGAGAATTTACACCTTGAGCAAATGGATGTAAAAATGGTGTTCTTACATGGAGATTTGGATAAGGAAATCTATGTGCAACAATCTGAAGGATTTGCAGTTCCAGGCAAGGAACACATGGTGTGCAAGCTCACTAGGAGCTTGTACGGGCTGAAGCAAGCACCTTGACAGTGGTGTATGAAGTTTCACTCCTTCATGAGCAAGAATAATTTTTCACAGGACTGAAAAGGATCAGTGTTGTTACTTCAAGAAATACACTGATTCTTATATATTTCTACTCTTGTATATAGATGACATGTTGATTGCAGGATCAAATATGAAGGAGATAAACTCTCTAAAGAAAACCCTATCATCAGAGTTTGAGATGAAAGATTTAGGTGCAGCGAAGCAGAATCTTGGGATAAGGATCTCTCGGGATAGATTAGTCGGCACCTTAAATCTGTCCCAAGAGCAGTACATTGAGAAGGTATTATCCAGATTCCAGATGAATGATGCTAAACCCAAGACTACTCCATTGGCAAATCATTTAAAATTGTCAAAAGAGCAGTCACCAAAGACAACTGAGGAGCGTAAGCATATGACACAAGTTTCATATGCTTCTGCAGTTAAAAGATTGATGTATGTTATGGTCTGCACTAGAACTAATATAGCACATATAATGGGAGTTATTAGCAGGTTCATGGCAAATCTGGGAAAAAAGCATTAGAAAGCTGCGAAGTGGCTTCTGAGATACTTGAAAGGTACATCCAGTACTTCACTTTGTTACGATAATGACAAAGTAGTCCTACAAGGTTTTATGGATGCTGATCTGAGTGGAGATGTGGATTCAAGCAAGAGCATATCTGGGTACATCTACACTATAGATAGAATAGCGGTTAGCAGGATGTCTAAGCTTCAAAAATGTGTTGCCCTTTCGTCGACTGAGCTGAGTACGTAGCAATAGCTGAAGCTAGGAAAGAAATGATATGGTTGGTGGATTATTTGGAAGAAATAGGCAAGAAGCAGCGCGAGAAAATTTTTTATACTGATAACTAGAGTGCCATTGAGTTGGTGAAGAATCTAGTATATCATTCGAAGACAAAGCACATTCGAAGACGGCACCATTTCACTCGGAGGTCAGTGGAAAATGGTGACATATGTTTGAAGAAAATAGAGGGTGCAAAGAATCTAACAAACATGTTGACCAAGTGTGTTGGTGTTGAAAAACTAAGGTTGAGCAAAACCTTGGTTGGTCTTCTGTAGGTTATACAGAAGAAATTATTGCGATGGGGTGAAGATATTGATGATATAGGAACAATTTTTTTTGGAATACATTTATTATTTTGGAGGCCGAGAGGATCATTCTCGAATTGGGAGAATTATTAGGTTGTGGAGCCTGATATTATATTTATATACTGGCGCGGTTGAACCTCCGTGGTGAGGTTGCCAGGGGGTGTGAGGGGTGGGAGCCCCCCACCCGAAGGCTGGGGTTCGCGGCGGAGCCCCGCCGCAAATGTTAGGTGCTACTATTTATTCTCTGTATATATATATATATTGTGTGTAATTGTGAATATCCATATATCATTAATATATATAACCCTATCGCCGTGGAGTTTATCCATTTGGTGTTACCACGAAATAACTCTCTCTCTGTCTAAATACATATTTTTTCTCTGCCTTCTCTCTAGGAAGAACTTCACTCTTCCTCCTCCTTCTTCTTCTTCGATCTCTAGATCGTATTTCCTTTCAAATAATACATGAAATGAAGAGGATTAAGAATTAAAGATTACAAGGGTTACGTAGAAATTAATAGCCACCAACTTATATTAGTCAATATGCCCAATAAAGCCCAACTGACTAATGGAGATGGCAGCATTTGACATTGTTAGATTAAGAATTATAAATAATTTGTTTAATGTAATATTAAAATGCTCCAAATTCAATAGTTTGAAATGAGCATAATGGGTGAAGTCAATTTCTTTCTAGAATTGCAAATTCATCGACAAAATTACGTCAAAGAACGACTCCACAAATTTGACATAGGAAATGCTAAAACAAAACATCTGGATGTTTGTTAAGAAAATATTTTTCTAATGAAAGTTGGAATATCATTAGCTTCATCCATCATTGTCGTACCTAGCAAATAGTAGCTCCTAAAAGAAAGATGGTCACAAGTGTATAATAAGGAAATAGAAAAAACACAATAGTCAAGGTATCCACGAATCCATATATCTTTAGATTTTTCTTAACATTTCCTTCCATTAGGATGAAGCAAATTCATTTACTTATACATAATTTTACAATAAGAATTAAAAGTAACCAATGCTAATTTTGGATTGATAGGAACACAAGAAAGTCATACTAATAAAGATGGAGGGGAAGTCTTGGTTCCATGATCATAGATATGGGCTTTTCTGGGTGTGTAGTCAACCCATAAATCTCCTTCATGCTTATTTTATTAGGTTTTATATCTCTTGTTAATCTCCAATTGAATCCATGTAACAAGTTAGCATTGTTGTCCCCACAAGCTTGATTCCAAGGCTATACCAGGGCACCTCCTCCTTCCAAAACCAAATGATAATAACGTGGAGTTGTTTCCATCTATGGCAATGTCATTTTTTAAGAATCTTTTTGGAATGAGCTCTTCTGATCTATCCCAATACATAGGATTTCTTCCTAAAGACCATATGTTTACAAACACCGTTATCCCTTTTGGTATGTAATAACTAGCAACATTGCAGTCAGCTGTGGAGTAATGGGGAGAGAGTAATGAAGTTAATGGATGCAATCTAAACGTCTCTTTGATATGGCGTCTATATAAGGTAACTGGGTTAAGTCCTCCTCTTCTACCCATCTTCCTTTTCCTATTCTTCTGTCAAGTTCTTCCTTTGCCTTCTCTATCATCTTTGGGTTCCTTATAAGTTCTTGAACTGCCCATTCAACGGTTGTTGCAGAAGTATCTATTCCACCTGCCATCAAATCCTGGAATAAATTGATTGAAGTTTTAACCATAATTTTTTAAAAACTCTGTATCAAGTTAAATAGTACCATATGAATTCATTTTTGCAATCAAAAAAAGAAAACAAGAAAAGGGAGTAGACTTACAAGGATTAATCCCATTAGGTTATCGGTGTTAAGCTTAACTTCAAGATTAGGGTCATCTGCTAGGTGCAACAAGACATCAACTATGTCTGAATTGTCCTTTGCTTTAGCCTTGTGATCTTCAACAACATATTTGAAAAACTTTATCAATTTTTTTTCAAAAGCCTTCATTCTCTTTATATACCCTTGCAAGTCAAGCCAATTAAGCCAAGGTATCCAATCCCCAATATTAATCACCCCACCAAGGAAAAACCATTCATCAAGCATCCATTGCAAATTTTTAATTGAGACTATTGAATCATTCTCATCACTATGGTATGTGCCACTCATAACCATCCTACTTCTAGTGCAAAATGTAAATTTAGGCAAATGATCTCGGAGAAAAATTGACTCTCCTGATAGGACATGAAGACGAGAAATCAGATTTCTCCTTTCCTCAACACGGATGTACTTTAATGACTCAAGCCTTTAGGGATTAAATATCTCGGTTTGATAGATCTTACAAGCTTGGCGCCAATGTGCACCATAAGGTGCCCATGACACGTCTGAATGGTTAAAACTAATATACTTACCAGCAACCAATACAGGATGAGAAGTAAATATAGAATCATGTATTTTTAGAATCTCCTTAGCCATTTCTGGAGATGATGCTACCAGAATCAGTCTGGAGCCGAACTTTAGGAGCATTAAATCTCCATATTTTTGTGAAAGATGGCTCAACGACTCATATGGGAGTGAACTTATAAGGTTCAAATTGCCAATAATTGGCCACGGCCTCGGACCTGGTGGTAGTTTTTTGGGGAGGCATATATAATGGTTAATAACTTTAAAATAATTGCTAATGCTAGTACCCATACTAAGGCTATCAATATTGAAGAAAAAGAAATCTCCATTTTTGTGCAATGGATTATTGCGTGCAGTTGAATATATGGCTTGAAAGTTCCAAGAGAAAATTCTGCATTTATGTTATTATATACTGTACTGGGAGTAGTTTTTAGGGCATCTCCAACCCAAATACCGAATTTTGTGTCGGCAATATTTTTAGTACAAATCAACTCCAACCCATGCATCAAATTTTACATCAAAGGATTTTTTTTCTCTCTCTTCATTATTATATTATTATTTTTTATTTTATTTATATTTTTTATTTCATAAAATAACATTTTTTCTAGTACATTCAGTATATATAATTTTCTTTTTTTTAAAAAAAATTATAATCATTTAATGTACAATTATGTTATATCATAATTCTTTTATTAATATAAATTGCTAGCAAATATTGCATATTATACATCCATTCAATATAAATAAAGTGAAAGCATTAACCAAATGTAATTAAATATTACAAGTTGAAAATTATTATGTATTTTACATTTCAATTTTGATGTATGTCAATTACTAGTTTGTTAAATATTTGATATTTTCAATAACTCTAAAGTACTTTGTATTATTTGTCTAATAATTTATATTGTTGCATATATAGTTATACCCAATTAGATTTTTGTAATAGAAATTTAATTTTAAAAAGTCATGCGTAGAAAAATAATTATTAAAAATTAATTTTTTATCTAAAATTAATGTTATAATAATATCCTTAAGAATAATAAAATGTTTAATTAAAATATACATTTTATACAATAACACTTAATTAAAAATGTTGTATAATAAATTATATTAAAATATTAAAGAAGTTATTAATGTGATAGAATAGTATTATACCAAATTAATTTGATGTAAGACTATTTACGCAACAAATTTAGTATTGTGTTGGAACATCAAAAAAATTAAATTCGACCTTAAAAATAAAATTTGATATAAAATTTAGTATTGAGTCGGAAATGATGTTAAAGGTTGGAAAAAAGGACCTTTCTAAATGGAATAGAATGGGGCCACCATGTCACAATACAGTTCCAATTGTTCGAACCACTCGCAATCAGGTCCCCTGTACTTGAGAAAATATGTCAGAAGATTTTATATATTGTTTGGTTGAGAAATTTAACTAAATTAAAACATTTTTATTATGTAAAAAATCAGTTAAAGGTGTTTGGGATTAAAAAAAATTAGGTATAACTATAAATATGTCCTCTAATTTGATCATATTTTATATTTATGCTTTCTAATTTTATAAATAAATATTTAAATTTGTATGAAGTTGAACAAGTACAGTTAAGGCATAAATATATATAGGACATAAATTACCATGTGGAATATCATGTAAGACGTGTTTGTCTATTTATTCAATTTTATATAAGTTGAAGTGTTTATTTCTGCATGCCCAAAATTGAAGAGAATAAATTAAAAGACATATTTATGTATTATGTCTAAAAACTAACCACTTAAATTAGGTTAACTAACTTTGGATGAATGCTATAGCATGAGTCTAGTTGCATGTTTAGCTTTCTTACTGTGTAACATCTTAAGAACCATTCAGTGTCACAAGATTTACTACTTTTTTTTGTGTGTGTGTGTTGTGTGTGTATGTGTGTAAAAACATGGTCATGTCAAGTAGTCTATAATTGTTAGGTAAAATACCTGTATAATCAATTATGGGAAGAATGTTCATTATAGATGTGCATTTCCTCGAGATTCAATTATACTAATTGAAAAATATATACTATGTACTTGACTAGAACATGAGTATATTGTTGCAAGAAGAAAATTGGAGCTACACGCATTGTTTCCGTGAGAGAGAGTTATAGACAAATATGGATAAAGGACAATGGGGTCCTTTGGTAGCTATTTACAGTTACATAAGTATTAGTAATGCAACTAATATGAAAATTTTTTATATAGTATTTTATATAAGTATTAGTTATTATATAATCTTCTTAAGATAATGCTTATTATATAATCTTCTTAAGATAATGCTCTTACTTGTTTTCCCTCTTTTGTTATTTGATTCTATCAATTATGCATGTGTTGTCAATTGACTATGTCTTTACCATATTTGTATTGCACTAATTCTTGGTTTACTGTCACTTCTTTCTTATGATGCTAAAAGGGGGAATGATATGCTTTCAGAATCAAAACTAGTGTTGGTGACAGGGGGGAATTAATACAGAGCTTATAAAGAGAATTTGTTGATAAGGAAACAAGTATGCTGGACTGCTAGACAATATCATGGGTTGTCATCATAAAAAAGGAGAAAAATATTATTATTGTTGAGATATATATTAGTAACCATGAGTTTAGATATAGTATTTATTATAGAATAATTATTCATCTAATTTTAATAAAAGTTTTAGTAGATCATATAATCATTTATGTGTCCATTTACTTATATATAGTAGATGATTTAGCATATAGAGTTTTAGCTTATATACAGAAGATTAAATCATCGGTTCTTATAAGTATAAAACTTTCATTCACAATCTAAGATGGAAATTGGACAAGTCATCAGTATGATTGTAGCACAAGATTATATATAATTTATCTTGATTATGGAAATGGTGTAGTTCCAACTTCTTGTGCTAATGCATATTGTATGTATTGAACGAGACCGAGTAGAGATAGTTATTTTAGACTGACTAATAAACATATATTCTCTAAACTGTTAAATGTACTCATATTCTCAATGGTGATATAACTATCATGATTTGTATATATTACTTATCGTTTTGATTTATTAAAAGGTGAAATTCTGAAATGGGTCAATATATCTGATAGATTGGATGATTATAATATATGTTGGTGAAATAATAAGTTAGTTGACGGAATTCATGTCTCAATATAGAGATTGATGATATGCCTTTTAAGAAGTTTATAAGTTTTCATCGTGTTAAACTTTGCAAGTGGATTTATGAATCTGACGCATGAAATAAGTTAAGCAGTGCTTTAAAGAAAATTAATCTTTAAATTTAATTTGTCAGTAATTTAATTTATTAATTAGTATGTGTAATCTTAACATGGAAAATTACATAGGTGTTTAATTGGGAATTAGGTTATATAAATAGAGGAGTACAATTACGAATTCTTAGTGAAATAATTTATAATTTATTATGGTAAGAATAATTTTAAATTAATTATTTGAATTATTTCCATAATAGGGAGCCTCAATAATTAGTTTTGTTGTCCTTACAATGCCCTTATTTAACTAGAACTAAGAATCATATTTCTAATAAAAAGAGGACACATATTTGTTTCTTGTTTTCAAGAAATCTTCCTTATGGATTTAAAAAGGTCATCTATAAATAACAGTTTTCCTAATCTAGAAAAAAAAAGGATTTGGATGAAAAAAGAATTAGATTTTCTATACAATATTTGCCCATCTAAGTATTGAGAGGTTTTGGATGTGAATTGGGATCACCATATAGAAGACCGCAAAACTGCATCTAAGTATTGAGAGAGTTCGAATGCGAATTGGGATCACCATAGAAGACCGCAAAACTGCAGCCTAATTTGTGAATTCGCTTGAAGGAATATAATCACGCTTCAAGAGGTATTTATCGAATTAAATTTTATAAAGTTTGTGTTGTGACATAATTATTTATGTTCTAACATAAATATATGTGTTATCTATTATTTATGAAAATAGTATGATGCTTATATGCTTCTGCTGAGCATATGATTTTTCAATAATTGACATGAAGAGCCATGCTTACATCTTATTAGATAGCTTAATATATGTAGGTATCCGATTTTCGATATACACATGAACATGCAGTTTTAACCCTGAGTCCGGTGTATAGCCAAAATCAATTATTGATGGTTGAGCATTAGAATAATTAATTAGGCTATCATTTTTGGCCCCAAATATCGCTATAGCAGTAAAGTGATTTTCTCTTTATTTGTTAAGTGGCAAAGCCCAGCCACTGTTCATTGTTGTAAATAGAGAATTTTGATTTTGTTTCTTTTATAATTATATGAGCATTAATTATTACACAAATATATTAAGTTGTATAGATTAAGAATATTGTGATTAATAAAGATGAAATAATCAGATAGATCTGTGATTATATTCTGAACTTTTTTATTTTATTCTTTGTCAATTGAACTCTAAAATCTAATTAAATTAAATCTTTTAAATTCTTCTTGTCAGTGACTAAGCTTATGTGACATCTTAATTGTTAACTTGGCACAAACGCGTCAATTCACTCACAAAAGGAGCGTGAGATGTAACTTAAAACCAAAAATAATTATAAAAAAATAAAATAGAATAAAAGATTTTAAAAAACTAAAAATTAATTTCACTTTCATCTTCTTTTCCCCACCCTCCCCATTTTTGTTTCTCTTTCTAAAACTACCCTCCCCATTTCTATTTCTCTTTCTAAAATCACCCTCCCCATTAATTTCCTAAATTTGGTCATTTTGGATCACCAGAGAAACGGGAAAGCGAAGAGAAGGAATTGTGAAGATTGTAAAATGTTGATTTTAGAAATTTTAGTGAAGGATTCATAACCTATTTTCTTTTTAGATCTGTTAGTTTTTTTTTTAAGGATGAAAATAGCTAATTTTTTTTTCCACATTTTGTTCTTCTACTCTCCCATCACAGAGAATAGCGAACTTTGCTCGTTTCTTCTGACCTTCCATTCCTCCGGATACATATTAAACAGAGAAGAAAGAGGAGAAAAGTGAATTTGTAATCTTTCTAGCTTGAGTTCTTCCTTTTGATCGGAGAAATAGTGGAGGATGTGGGAGCGATCGAATTTCGGCGACCCAAGTACCGAACAGGGCGATGTGGGTCTTCAACTGCTTCAAAGCAGCTGCGTTATCAGCCTTACGCATGAAGATTCCTGGAAACATTTTGAGATTTGAGATTAGAGATTGAACCCTAGCTTCCAAATGATTTAGATCTGTTAGTAAAAAGTCCATTTGAAAAAAATATATATTTTTAAAAAAATATATTTTTTGTCATTTCTTTAACATTTTAATTAATAGTTAAAAATAATTGTAAGGATATTATGACATGCCATTAATAAACATGAAGTGGATATGATATGATATTTATATAAGAATAAGTGAGCTACATACATGATTGAAGGAATTTAAAAGTCTCATTTTAATTAAGTTTAAGTATTCAGTTGACAAAGAACTAAGGAAAAGGTTCAGAATACAATTACATATAAGTATAAGGATCTATTAGATCATTCTATCATTAATACATAATTATCACCTAAGTAATTTATTTATTTGAAATCATTGAAAATTTTGAAAGTTTTATACAAGTAAGATGATATATATTGTAATGCATGAATTGAGAATTACGATTAATAAATAGGATTCACTAAAGTTATCTATTTATTTGAGTCATTGTAATATGCTTAATGGATCATGTATAAATTATTCTAGATAAATGTATACTGGTAAAGGTTTTGTTTACTCATAAGGAGATTTACCTTTGGATACTAGTTATACTTGATTAATTCATTATAGGAGTATTAAAATTTTATTGTTTAAAAAATTAAAATGTAATATCTTGAATTCTCAAGTGTATTAATTGAGAGGACAATTTGATATGAAGAGGTATTGTGTATCTAGACAACGAATGACACAATGTATGCTTTATGCTCATTAGATAATTATTAGAAGAGAATGAATTTTCAAATCAAGATTTTTAATCCTTAATTATGCCTAAAGCAAATATTTTTCAAATGTGGTCATAATTTAAAAGTAGTCATGAATTTATGATCTCTAATTGACTTGAAATTTGATGGTTCCATCAAAAATCATTTAGATGGATTTTAGGTTGTTTGTCGGATTAAAATTCGATTTAAATGTGATAAGGTCATTCTTCATGTCAGGTATATTTATCTTGAATATAGAATATGATTACACATGATGCTTTAACAAAAATTGACGTGTGATAAGAATATAGGTCATATTTTTTAATTTGTAAAGATGCTTAAATCATATGAACTTAAATTTGGTCATAGCTATGGAAATAAATTTTTTATACACTACAATTGACCTAAAATTTGATAAGTTCATCAGAAATGGTCTAACTAGGAATATTCATTGTCATGCAACTATGATTTTTGAGGTCATTAAGATGATTTTCAAGTTGTTCTTTCAAATTAAAATGTGATTTAGTATGAAAATAATCCTATATATCGATTTTATTTATGTTAGATATTGTAATGATTACATATGATTATTTAACATGAATTGATATATGATAAGGCTATAGACCTGATATTTTTCATTAAATCATTTGAATCTGAACCTGATCATAGATTTGGAGATAAATATTAATTTTAAACTCTAATTGATTTGAAATTTGGTAGGTTCATAAGAAATGATCAAGTTAAAAATATACCTGATATGCAGTGATTTGACAACTTCAAGTCATTTTAAATGATGATTTTAGGTGTTTTATTATATCTTAAAAATTAAATTTTATAAAAAAAATAATTCATCTATGATATAGTGGTGATAGAGATTGTTCTCCATGACTTTCATGACTAAATTTTAGTGAAGTATTAGGTTAATGTGCTGGCGCTAGAACTTCCTCCATAAGGATGAAATCAATACAAGTCACTAGATTTATTCTGATCTCTAATTTTTGTACAATCACTGGTTCATAAGCGTTTGTTTTTGGATAGGAGAAATTTCCAAATAGGTTTCATACTGATAGTCTGACTTGACTGGATTGAATTGATTTGGATTGTATTCATTGCTCATCGTCTACTCTTAATTCTTGTTTTAGATAGACATTTAACATCTTGATTGAGCATCTTGAGTTATTATTATTCTATCTATATCTGTTTCACTTAACTATTTTACATACTCATACATTCCACGTATTGACGTCCATTTGGACATGCATCTTTTCATGATGCAGAGACATGTACCAGAGATCGGGTACTTCATGTTCCTAATTATATGCATGATTCATGTTAGAAATTGTTATTTATTGATTTAAAATATATGAAATAAGTTGTTATTTAATAACCGTTTTCATTACTACTTTGGGTTGATGATTTCTTAAATAGATCTTGTTAAATCTTTGTCCAAATGCTATATTTTGGTCTAAATCATCAAATATATGTTCAAATGAGTATTTATTGTCATCTAATTGCATGAGTAAGAAGCTCATTCCAAGTCCAGTTTGGGTGATTCAAAGGTCCATGTGACTAGGAATTCCGCAATGGACTTGGTATGACTTTATATAATGGTGCTTGGAATTTGGTTTTAGAAAATTTTTTATCAAGGTGATACTCTATGGACACCTCCACGGGTTGTGTGACTCACTATAGGGCATGTGAAGGGGCCTTGAGGTGACTCTTGGCCTTATGTAACAAGTGTTGGCTTACCTTGGAGTTTAAGACCAAGGCACGCACCACATGAATCCCACACAGTTCGTATGACACTTTATAGACCATGTAGTGGCTTATGTGATTGAGTCTTGGCCTTGAAAATCATATTTTGGATAAGCCTTGTCACATATGAACCTCTCACGGATCGTATAATTCCTTCACGGTGTGCGAGGCCTTTCATATGGGCGTTGGAGTGAAATTTTTCTAAGTATGAGATCACCATCTCAGAACTTTATTGATAGAGAATTTTTCTAAGTGAAGCATCATGGGAGTCCATATGGTCCAAGTGACCTCTATACGGGCCGTAAAGCCCTCTGTATGGGTGATTGAGTGCAGATTTTCTAAGTATGGAATTACCATTTTGAATCTTCGACAATGGAAAAATTCTAAGTGTTGAATCACGAAAGGATCACAGATCTGCGTGACCTTGTATGGATCTTTTGATAGCTCTGCCAACCATCTAACTACTTCTCTGGACAAAGAGATTGGAAACAATGGCAGATGACTTGCTTCTTGAGTAATTCCTTTGAAGCTAAATGTCATATACATCCATGAAATTGCGGATGTTCTTGTGTGGATCCTCATGCGCTAAACCACCAAATAATCCCTTCAGCTGGAGCAATTGGACCATAGTACTGGTCACATGGAAAATCGGTCAGAAATGAGGCAATCTAATGGAACTAGTGCTACCAAATTGACATCATTGAGGTCTCTAACATCTTCACCATTATACTTTCTTGTGTACTACTGACGTTCAAACCTATTACTCAATGAAAGCAGGGACGAGCGTTATAAGCATAAAATAATAACCCAACAAAAGAGTTGGGGCCCATAGGGAATGGTGTTTCAAGAGGCAAGTGATCATTGAACTAGGAAATTATAGAGTCTAGTTGAAGGATTACAATAAATAAAATTGAGATTGAGCTGACCACAATGTCTAAATTAGCAAACTAACAACCGATTAATAGAGATGTTGAGGATGTGCAAGTATAGGAGTAGATCTATTAAGTGAGGTCTAAATACTTGACTAATCAAGTTAAAGATGAATGAATAGGCAAGGTTGCTAGTAACCAACACTTCAACTACGACAACGAAGGTGTTTCACATGAATCTATCACGATGACATGTGCAAATTGCTCAAGAACTTGCCTGTACTGAGAAATTACAACAAACCACCTAATACCTTAGCCATTGAACCCATGGTTATGGCATTCAACTAAAACCCCAAAAGGTTTCCAGCTAATACATCTATTCCACACTCTAACTACTCAAATCAAAGCAATAATTAGAGATCTAAAGTAAACTCCAAATTTGCAATTGTGAAATTATAGATGAAACTTAGCAATAGATGTAAAGTCACTCAGATTAACAAAAATATAGTCAAAATATCATAGACCCAAAATAAAAATCAAAGACCTATTATATTATTTATTTATTTTTTTAATCGGGAACAAACCTATGCCAAAGGATCCCCACTTCTTTGGATAGTCAGGAGTTGAGCCGCACCCCCCAAGCCCTATTATAAAATTCAGAAAAAAAATTGATACAAGAAGGAGGGCATAAACCTTTTCTCCAGCCCTAGGTTGGTTCATAAGCAAGTCGTCCTACTAAAGACAACTCATTCATCACCAATACTCTAAGAAGAAAACAAAGAATTCCTATGAGGGTACTCCTCTCATTACAATATCTGAGAATGCATGAAATAAGGGAAACTCTCCCTTTACAAATAAAGAGAGAATGAAAAACAAATGAAAATACAAAAAAAAAACACATTTAGCAGCCACAAAAATCTGAAGTGGATGTTTGATCTTCTTTAATCTTCTTCTTCTAAATTTGACCATGCCCAGTTTGTCCATCAAATAAGCACCTTTGGCCCTTGAAGGAAGTTGTTGAGAAGTATAAAAATGCTGAAAATGTCTGATCTGTGACTCCATTTTGAGAGCATATCAGTTGTAGTATTTGCCTCTCTATAAGTTTGAACCAGTGATAAGTTCTTACACTGAGCAGCAGCCTCTTTTAATTCACTAATGAACTGAAACAAAGACCAAGGGACCTCCTTGTTATTAGTAGCCCAATTAATCAGCAATTGAGAGTCGACTTCTAAAATAATATATTGATAACCATGATTTACACACCATTGCAACCCACATGTGCAGAGAAGGAGTACCGATGCTCCTGTTAGGAGATGCGAGAGGTTGGTTTTGGGAGACACACAGAGGGGTAGAGGTAGAAAGAAGTATTGGGGGAGGTTATAAGACAGGATTTGGCGAAACTTGATCTCACCGAGGATATGATCTTAGATAGAAAGGAGTGAAGGTCGCGAATGAGAATAGCAGACTAATTGGTTGGTAGGGTTAGGTGGATGTTTGGCCTTGGTGTATAGTAGGGTAGCAGGAGTAGTCGTGTTTTATATCATGTGCTGTCATTATCAATTGTATGTGTGTTAAATTTATCGTATTTACATATTGTTATGTGCTTTCTATTTTTAGTCTCCCTTTCTATTCTCTTTCCTTTCCTTTTTGTTATATCTAGTTTATTCTGCTTATGGATTTTTGAGAAGAGGGTTTTCAGGAAACAACCTCTCTACTTCTATGAGGTAGTGGTAAGGTTTGCGCACATTTTACCCTCTCCAGACCCCACTTGTGGAATTCCACTAGGTATGTTGTTGTTGGTACCTATTCTCAATGGAATAGTAAAAGCAAACTCCATTTCTCCTTGGTAGTCTCTCAGAATTCCACTAGCTCCAATGCAGCCTATATTGCTTAGTGCAGTACCATCTGTATTAAGATTAAAATAAGCACCTACAGGAGGCTTCCAAGCCTCTGAAATGATTTTCACTTCATGAAAACATTCATCAACTTGTTTCGTCATTTCACTCCAATTACCAGTCCAAACCAAATAAGGAAAAGATGTAATTAATAAATGAATGATATCTCTAGTGATCTGAAATTTAACTCTTGCTATAGTAGACTTCTTACCCCCATATTTTGATTAACATCAATTTTTCCAAAGATTCCAGCACACAAAAATAGGAAGTGCCTGAAACAAGAGCTTTTGGACTTCATTTTTTGATTTCATGTTCCACCAGTAATTTAACAAGGTGTGTAAAGGAGTGTGAGCATGAGTGATGCCAACTGAATCAGAGAAAAATTACCAAATATGATTAGCGAAACTTCCCGCAACAAAAATATGGTGTATATTATCCATTCCAGGTCTAATGCAGCAAGAACACACTGCTGGTTCCACCCCAAAAGATATGAGCTGGTCATTAGTGGGAAATTTATTTCTGTTAAATATATTTGGTAGATATTTTTGGAATATATATTTGAAAGGTAAATATTTTGTTTATATTTTTGGAATGTATATTTGGAAGGTAGATATTTTGTTTATATTTAGTTCCTTAGAATTAGCTTTATATATATTCGGACTTTGTATATTGTGTATGGTCAAGAATAATTTTCCTTCTATCATGGTATCAGTTGCTTAGGGTTTGTCTTCTTGCTTCCGCTTGCCCTTCGCTATAGCTCTCTATCCACCACTCCTCCTCTCTTTCTTCTCTGTTCTTTCCTCTATTTTCAGCCTCCAAAAAATGTCGGATAACAAACCCTCGTTTCACCCTGCATTCACCGTCACCAACATGAAGACCAGTGTTTCCATTATTATTGAGATGGAGAACATTTCTTATTCTACATGGGCAGAGCTTTTTAAAATTCACGCAAAATCACACAGGGTTCTTCATCATATTATCCCTCCTAAAACCAAGCCTCCTCCCCCTTCTACTGATGAAGCGAAAGACCTTTGGTCGAGCTTGGATACCACAGTTCTATCATGGATTTATTCTATAATTTCTAGGGACCTATTGCAACCCATAATCGAGCTCGATGCCATGGCCATCAAAGCTTGGGATAGATTGCGTGATATATTCCAAGACAATCAACATTCTCGTGTCGTTACTCTAGAACAAGAGTTCTCTTCTACTGCTATGGAGGACTTCCCAAATATTTCTGCATACTGCCAACGTCTTAAATTCCTTGCGGATCAATTAAAAAACATTGGAGCTCCGGTCTCTGACAGTAGTATGGTTTTGCAAATGGTCGGTCGACTTACCAAGCCTTACCATGGTGTAGGCACTGTATTTAGATAGAGTAATGCTCTACCCCCTTTCTATAAGGCTCGGTCGATGTTGATCTTAGAGGAGTTCGGCATGGCCAAGGAGGCAACCATGGAATCCGCCTTGATGGACATGACGCATGACAATGGTTCGAGTACTTCTGAGAAATCAGGTGGTTCGAAAAAGAAACACAGTGATGGTTCAAAATCTGGTGGCCGAAAAAAGAGTGGTGGTCGGAAAACTACTAGTGGTGATCGTGGCAACTCAGGCTCCGATAGTAGCAAAGGTGGTCAGATGGTTGGATACTTTGGCTCGGGTGGACAGTCAGCACAATCCCCACAATGGCAGCAGTACCCTTAGAGGTGGCCTTGGCCCGTACCTCCCTGCCCTTATCCCACTCAAGGGTGGGCTAGGCCCCCTCCCACAAAGCAAGCCGGTTTATTGGGCCCAAGGCCACAACATCAGTAGACTTTCGTGCAGCAGGCTCCTCCTCCTCCTTTTGGGCAGTCTGGTTCATACACTCCCATAGACATTAAAGCCACAATGCACACTATGTCTCTGCAGCAACTTAATCCGGCTTGGTACATGGACACCGGTGCAACGTCTTATATGACTTTCTCTACTGGTAATCTCTCATCTGATTTTTATTTGAGCAATCATCCTAATCAAAATATTATTATTGGTAATGGTCACACTATTCCAATTCTTGGCTATGGTCAATCTAATCTATCTTCCTCGTGTCAATCTCTTTCCTTG
>JAOTQJ010165347.1:0-26686 GCA_025642045.1 Solanum sejunctum | reverse complement strand
AGTAAAATAAAGGAAACTCTGCCGTAATTTCGGTAGATTCCTTAGCTATTATAGTTGGAAATCCGATTTAGTATTTGTCTGGGTGTCCAATGGGCACTAATCATGGTCCCTGGTTTGGGTCGTGACACAACCAATCCATCTGAAGAATGACATCAAAATTTGTCATATCTAATTCAATAAAATCACAAGGCAATACTTTATGCAATATGAACACACGATAATTTCTATAGACTCTTTTAGCAACAATGGACTTACTAAAGAGGGTAGACACTTCATAAGGTCTACACAATTTAGGACTGCCATGAAGCTTTTTGGCAATAAAAAAACTAATAAATGAAAGAGAGGCACTTGATTCTATCAATGCATACACATCAAAATAAAAAACCTTTAACATACCGGTGATAACATCGGGCACCTTATCCACCCCTTGTCTCCCTTGAAGAGCATAGAATCTATTTTGCCTTGATGCACCTCTTTGTTGCCTTGGGATTGTGGACAACATATCTACCTTTATTTTGAGAATGAGGATAATCAATAACCTTGTGACACATCTCACCACAACCAAAGCAATCATTGGAATTCCTCAAACATAGACCACTATGATTCTTTTCATACCTATGGCATCTACGTTTTACTGTTCCTCTATTACCTACTTGGAATCTTGGGTTGGTCACTCTATCATTAGAAAACCTCTATATAGGAGCATTAGATGACCCTTGGATTCTGAACTTGTAGCCTTCTAGAAACCAGCCACCCTTAGAGCCTAGGAATCCACCTTCAAAATGAGCCCTCTTGGACTTACCACTTCTTCTTTTACTAAGCGTTTCCCCCACTACTTATTTGGCATATGTCATAAAGAGGGACAAATCCATATCACCTACTAGAATGTGGTACGACAATCTTCGTTAACCAAGTCAGACACTCCCGATACAAATTTGTTCATCCTTGATCTAGTCTCAGCAACCAATTGTGGAGTATACTTGGAGAGTTGGTTGAATTTGAGGGAATACTCCCTCACACTCATGGAACCTTGCTTAAGGTTCATAAACTCTATCATCTTAGCCTCCTTTAACTCGATAGGGAAGAACTGGTTGAGGAATGTGGCTTTGAATTCTTCATAAGCTATAGCATTATCATTCCCTTTCCCCAACTTCCATTGAGTAAACCAAATTTGGGCCACCACTTTGAGTTGGTAGGCCACCAACTCTTCCTTCTCCTCCGAGTTGACCCCCATGATAGATAACACATTGTACACTTTGTCTATGAACTCTAGGGGATCCTTATCTATCTTGGATCCATGATCTCTAGTGGGTTCATTCTAGTGAAATCCCTCACCTTAGAAGCCAAAGTAGGAGCATGAGGGGATTGGTCCCCTTGGTTGATTTCGTTAGCCATAGAATGAGCTAATATTTCAATAGTATCTCGAAACTCATCTTGGGCTACCCCTCCACCTAGAGGAGCTTGAGGAGTAGGAGGGGCCAGTTGCTCCTTGGCTGTACGGGCTCTCCTTAGTCTCCCTCTTAGAATTGGCATAATCTAGAATAGCAAAGAGCATTTATCAAGGGAAAAAGCCTTACACTTAAATCTAAAACATGATATAGACCATGAAGAAGTGAAACATTTCCAAAAATGCCTCATAGCCTCCCATTCAGAGTTGTGGTGCACTTTACAACCATAAATAAGAATCTAATCGATGTAGTGTGTTGGATTATGAGGATCATTAGCAACCTAGTGCTCTGATACTAAGGTTTTTCAAAACAAAGCCTAGGGCCTAGACGTGACACTACAAATGAGATCCTAAAGGGACCCCAAACAAGCCTCTTAGCATATCATTCACACATGCTTAGTCGTAAAAGCAAAATAAATAGCACACAAGCCATAAATAAAGGGAAACGGGACTAAGGGATGTCTTTGATCATCATAAAATATTCAAGATTGAAGCTCATAGCATAAGTACATCATAATTTCAAACAATACCTCTAGCATGCAATTAAGCAGGGGCCAAGACACTTTCGGGGCTCACCCTCATAGTAATAAGCATTCAACATAAAGAATTCTCAATTAGTAAAAATAACAAAGATAGTGTCCTCGGACTTGAGGATTCACCAAAGTTTACTTCTAAGGATCATACTAACCACGTGGAGGATGATCAAAAGGTGCTTCAATTAGTGGTATGTCAAATCCCACGGAATACTTGAAATAATCATAACTTTAATAGCTTGTAAGAAACATGGAAATATGACATGAGTAGCACTTAAACATGATTAACCTTTATTATAAGCCTAACTTGAAACATGAGAGTGGATTATAATCATAGATGAACCTTTGCTTTCACATGAATGGCTCACAAGATTTAAAAATCCTAAAATAAGGCTTAACTTGATACTTGTAACATCATAGATAATTTTTATCAATTCAATACATACTTGAAAGTCTTTAATCATCATAGAGTCACTTGACATGTAAATCATGTAATAAATCATCAATAACTAGAGAATTCTTGGCTTGACATTTTATCAAACACTTGTTGGGTTCATAATACTTATTCAAAATCGTGTAATTTAAGCGTGAAATAGGAGGAGTAAACTCAATACAAATCAACCCACCAACATGTAGTAAAACCCTTATGTAGAATACCTTGAAATCCATCATTAAATAATAATATATCATAGTTTCATAGCTCAAAACATGCATAGTCTCAATAGACAAAGATCAACTCTTAGTGTAATCTTAAAGTAGATATTCGTGCATAATCAACAATACCTTGATAAAAAATCAACATAATTTATACTCATAATCCTTAATAAGAAATACCCATAGGTAATACAACTTGAAAACATGCAATTTTTATTTTAAAAAAAGATGAAGATGTGGCTCCATAAGTGAAAAGAGATAATGGATGAAAACCACATACCTCAAACTTGGGTTTTCTTAAGTTGAGATTAAAGAGAACTTCGATCTTGAAGAGAATCATTGAGTTACAAAGTTAAGCTTGAAATCCTTGAAATTTGAATGAAATATTTGGTTAAATCTTGGAGAGGTTTCTGTGAGGGTCTTGAGTGATATAGAGTTAAAAAATGGTTAAGTATAGGTGTTTTCCCGCATATATAGATATGGGGCTATGACCCAGAAATTACCCCAAAATGTTCCCAAAATTGTGCCTCGGAAGTGCTAAATCTCATTTTGGATCTTGAGGATTTCATTTAATCATTAAGCCTCCATTCCAATCTTTATCAAGGAATTCTAAAAAGTTAAGGTATGTAGGTTTCAACCATTGGGACCTTTCACGCTGGTGCCCAATCTTCATTTTTACTTAAATCTCATGTTTGTAAGTTGATTTACTTATGGATCTTATTTACTATGAATTTGACTATGAACTATGTTTGGGTTTCATAAAAGTGTGACTATTTAAGCATGTTTTGGGCTATGAATCTTTGATCTATATTGTGATTTGATGAAGGGTTTTGATATATATTGCATGATGGTATTAAAAAGTTTTGGTGGGTGGTTGTAGATTGATTTTTCTTTCATGATTTCACTCTTCAATTGCATGATTTTGTGCTAGCATTGCACATTCACTAAGTGTTTGATAAAATATTTGGTTAATGTATCTTGAGTTGTTGAAGGCCTAATGCTTGGCAGATGGGTTAAGTGATTTTATGATGATGAAAGGACGATATATATGTGTTGATTTCATGATATGTATCTATAGTATTGTAAGTTGACCATGACCAATTGAATGACTGATACTTGAATTACTTTGGATGGGAGTGGTATGCTATCAACCAGTTATGGGGTTGATACCTCAATCACTTCCAGTGGAGGACGTTTATGTCCGTAAACTAATTGAGGCATTGATACCTCAATCACCTTTGATGGAGGTGGTAAGCCATCAACCAATTGAGGAGTTGATATCTCAATCACTTCCGACGGAAGGTGTTTATGTCCATCAACCAATTGAGGGATTTATTCCTTAATCATTTCTAAGGGGTGGTCTACCTTAGATTCCAAGTACTAAGTTTGCTTGGTCTATGATTACGGTTGTCAAGACCCAAACTAAGGCCTAGACGTGACATGCCAATGGGGAACCTAACGGAACCCCAAAGAAGCCTCTTACTCATATCATACATATATCCTTAGTCACGGAAGCAAGAATATAAAACAAGAGAAAACATAACAACACTTCTAGACATAGAACTTAGTGGGGCTTTAACAAGCAACCGAGCTCACCCTCATAGTTAAAATGCCCAACATAAGAAGAGTCAATACATGCATAAATCAAGAGAAGTATGTCCTCGAAATTGAGGACTCACCAACTTACTTGAATAGATATTACTAGCCATGTGGAGGGGAATGTTGTTCAAGTTAAGCTCTGATTCCTACAACGTAACATCATGAAGGCATAAAGTATGAGTTAGTATATTTGAATATACTAAGTATGTAGGATGCAATGTAACAATGGATATGCAACATAGTCAAAATGCATAATAATAAGCAATAGATAGCATAATAGCAATATGACCTGTATGATAAATGCTTAAGTAAATCATGCTTTGCAAATCATTCAATTTGTACAGATCATAATACATAAGTGTGGGAAGAAACTCAACCGATTTAGAATTAGACCAAGTGAGCTATAACATGGAATCCCGATGATTACTCCTTATCGATAAAGAGGTGGTCTACTTGCCAAGATAGATGAAACTCTACCTTATGGGGTCCTACCCTATTTTAGATGAAGTGACCTTTCTTACGAGAATCTACCCCATTTCAAAAAAAGATTGATGACCATGCTTCACCTTATGGGATCCGCCCTATTTTGAATTAAGTGGCCTTCCTTATGGGGTCCTATACCATTTTGGATTAGGTATTTTCATCGTAAAGTGAACTAAATAGATCCACTAGCATTACAAGGGTATACCGTAGTCTTATGGTGGCAAATAGTTTAAGAAAGAGAGCAACCCTCCATCCATCTGTTCTAAGCATAATCCCACAGAATATATAAGATAGTCATACTTTAATAACTTGTAATAAGCACAGAAACATGACACGAGTAGCTCTTAACATCATGACCTCAAATGGTGAGCCCAACTTCAAAACATAAGAATAGATCATCATCAAACATTACCCTTGCATTAACATAAAAGGACTCACAAGAGGTGGCATTTTTGAAAAAGGGCTTAATCCGTACAATACCATCAACATTTTCATGGATTAAACATATCTTTAGAGTGCCCAAAATCATCATAAAGTCACTTGACTCATAAATCAACCAATAGGTCATCAAAACTTTAAGAATCCCTAAAAAGGCATTTTATCAAACACTTGTTGTGTGTACAATGCTAGTATAAAATCATGTAATTCAAGAGTGAAATCATGCAAGAAAAATCAATGTAAAATTACACACAAATACTTGGTAACACTCTTATGCAATATACATCAAAACCCTTCATTAAATCTCAATATAGATCAAATATTCATAGCTCAAACCATGCTTAAACAGTCACACTTTTATTAACCCCCAACATAGTTTGTAGTCAAATTCAAACTAAGCAATATCCATTAGTAAATCAACTTAGAGACATGCATTTTATGTAAAAAGAAAGCTTGGGCACCATGAGTGAGCATACCCAATAGTTGAAACCCACATACCTTGGCTTTGGAGAATTCCGAGAAGAGGATTTGAATAGAGACTTGAAGCTTGGATGAATTCTTTAAGATTTGGAAGAGATTTGGACAATTGAATTTTGAGAGAAATATTAGTTTAAGGGTTTGAGAGAGTATTGGGGAATGTCTTGAATGATATGAAGATGAAATATGGCTAAATATAAGTATTTTCACGTATGGGAAGGCTTACGCCCAAGACCAAAGACCTTGGACCAGACGACAAATACTGTGCAAAAATAACACCTATTAACAACTGTGGCGTGTTGCGCCTGTGGTGCACTAGCTCACTGGAAATCACTTACTTTATATTTTTAAATTTTGATACAGTTGCTCTAAAATCGTAGCTAGACCTATTTCTTTCTAAATTTTGCCCACAAAATAAAAAAATGAAGTCAGATTTTTGGAATCACACACGAATTTCCAAATATATGGAAGTTACGATTCTGGCACTTTTGAGGCACATTTTCAGGCACCTTTTGGGGTCATTTCAATGTTATCTTTCTTCACATGTAATATGATATATATAAGTGTATTTTACTTCAAGAATCATTCGCACATGTCATATTTTTATTATACTATCCATTGCATATGATATAGCATTTTCCCTATGTTGCCTATCTCTTGTTGCGTTGCATCTTCTATACTTAGTACATTCAAATATACTAACGCATACTTTATGTCTATATGATATTACCATGTAGGAACCAGAGCTACTCATGATCATCCTCATCCTCCCCATGGCTAGTGCTATCTTTACAAAGCAAGTTGGTGAGTCCTCAATTACGGGGACAATATCTTTGATCTTATGCTATGTATAAAGACTCTCTTTCCTTTATTGCATGATTTTGACTATGAGAGTGACCTGGTTGCTTATTTTGGCCCCTACTAAGTTCTACTTTTAGAGGTATTGTTGGACAAGTTATGTAATAATGTTATAAGCTTGACTTTCTTTGACTCTTTGATGTTTTATGATATGAAAGATGTCCCTTAGCCTTGTATTTCCTTTTTACTATCTATTATTGTTGTTTTATTGCTTCCATGACCAAAGATGTGTAATGATAAGTTAACAGGCTTGATTGGTGTCCCTTTGGATTTCCCATTCGTTATGTCACGTCTAGGCCCTAGGCTTGGGTTGTGACAAACTTGGTATCAAAGCACTAGGTTGTTAATGGTCCTTGACATCCAGCATATTGCATTGATTATAGTCTTATTCATGGTTGTGTACTACACCACAACTATGAGTAAGAGGCTATGACACATTTTAGGAAATGTTTCACTTCTGCTTTATCTATGACATGCTATAGAAGTTAAGGTAAGGTTTTCCTCCTAATGATCGTTCTTTATGGTGCTAGATCATGCCTAACACAAGAGGAAGAAGAGCCCACGCACCAAAGCAACAACCGGCTCATGGAAAGCTCTGCGATCCTCTCACCTTGCTAGCTCAAGTTGTGGCTAATTAGTCAAGTAAATCAAGGGGCCCAAGCGCCTCATGATCATACTCTGACATCTTGGGTGAGAGACTTTATGAGGATGAACCAAAACAGCTCAATGGGTCTAAAGTGGTTGAGGACCCTCAAGAGTTTGTTAATGAGGTATAAAAAGTGTTGTCTATTATGGGTGTGAGATCAAAAGAGAAGTTGGAGTTGGAAGCTTACTATCTCAAGGGGGTGGCCAAATATGGTATACTCAATGGAAGAAGGAGAAGGGGAAAAATAATTTGATTCATTGGGAGGAGTTTCAGGTGGCTTTCCTCAACCAGTTCTTCCTACTTGGGCTTAGGGAGGCTAAGATGATGGAGTTTATAAATTTGAAGGAAGGATCTATAAATGTGAGAGAGTATGCCCTCAAGTTCAACCAACTCTCTAAGTATGTTCCATAATTGGTTGCCAACCTGAGGTCTACGATGAATAAGTTCAAGATGGGTGTACCCAGTTTGGTGAATCAGGAGTGCCGGGCTGCTTTGTTGATTAATGTCATAGATTTGTCCAGCTTGATGACTTATGCCAAATAATTGGAAGGGGAGAAATTTAGGAAGAGAAGGGGTCATAAGGCCAAGAGGGCCCATTTTGATGGTAAGTTCCAAACTCCCAAGGGAGGCCGGTTTCATCAAAGCCAAGGGTCTTCTCATGCTCCTAATAGAAGATTTGCCAATGATTACCTAAGGGCCCAAGGTAAGGGTGGTGTGGTGCCTAGTATTATGTGTCTAAAGTGTGGAAGGTATCATGGTGGCCCATTCTTGAGGGATACGAACACTTGTTTTGGTTGTGGGGAAGTAGGCCACAAGATGATTGATTGTCAACAAAATCGCAACAAGGGTAAGGATGTTTGTCTTCAAGGTTGGGGTGCTAATGCAGTTCCATTGGGAAAAGGAGGTCAACAAGGTGGTGCCCCAAATCCCAATCGGTGTTATGCACTTCAAGGAGGCAAAGGGTAGATGAGGTACCCAATATCATCACTGGTATGTTAAAAATCTCTGCTTTTGATGTGTATGCATTGATAAACCAGAGTGCCACTATATCTTTTGTTACTCATCTTATTTCCAAAAGGTTTTATGGTGATATTGAATTTTTTGCGAGTCTTATAAGGTGTCTACTCCCATTAGTGCATCTATTGTTTCTAGAAAGGTCTATAGAAATTGTCCTATTTGCATCTTGCATAAAATATTGCCTTATGATCTTGTTGAGTTAGATATGATTGTGATATTATTCTTGGCATGGATTGGCTAGATGCATATTATGCCTCTATTGATTTTAGAACCCATAGGGGCAAATTCTAATTCCCAAATGAACCAATCCTTGAGTAGGAGAGTCATGATACGCTGGTCACGGGTAGGTTCATCTCTTGCATTAAAGCTCAAAGGTTGATCTCTAAGCGGTGTATTTATCATTTTGTGAGGGTTAGGTATGTAGAGTTTAAAGTCCTTCATGTAGAGTTGGTTCATGTGGTAAATAAGTTCCTTGATGTCTTTCCTAGTGACCTTCCCGGTGTTCCTCCCGAAAGAAAAATAGATTTTAGTATAGACCTCCTTCCCAATACAAACCCATTTCTATTCCCCCTTACTGTATGGCCCTAACAAAATTAAAGGAATTGAAGGACCAATTGAGGGACTTGTTCGAAAAGGGCTTTATTAGGCCTGGCCAATTACTTTGGGGTGCACCGGTGTTGTTTGTGAAGAAGATGAATAGGTCTCTTAGAATGTGCTTGACTACTAGCAACTTAATTAGGTTATCATCAAGAATAAGTACCCTCTACAAAGGATTGATGATTTGTTTGACTAACTTCAAGGGGCTAGTAACTTTTCTAAGATTGATCTTCAGTGCGGGTATCATCAAGTGAAGGTGAGGGAGTGCGACATTCCCAAGGCAGCCTTTTGGACTAGGTATAGGCATTATGAATTTGTCGTTAGGTCTTTTGTGTTGACCAATGTACCAACAATCTTCATGAATCTTATTAATAGAGTCTTTAAGCCCTACCTTGATTTGTTTATTGGGGTTTTCATTGATGATATTTTGATCTATTCTCATAGTGAGGAGGAGCATATGGCTCATTTGTGGGTAGTGCTACAATGATCGAGGGAAGAGAAGTTGTATGCCAAGTATGAAAAATATGAATTTTGAATGAAGGAGGTTGCCTTTCTAGGTCATGTAGTCTAGAGGGATGGTATTAAGGTGGATCCTATAAAGACGGATGTGATTAGAAATTGGCCTAGACTATTGTCCCCATTGGACATTATTAGTTTCTTCGGCTTAGTGGGTTACTACCAAATATTTATGAATGGGTTCTCTTCTAGTGCTTCTCCCATGACTAAGTTGACTCAAAAGAAGGCTAAGTTTGTGTGGACCAGTGAGTGCGAAAGGAGTTTCCAAGCCTTAAAGGATAAGCTTGTATCCGCTCCTATCTTATCTTTACCCGAAGGGTTTGTTATGTATTATGATGCCTCTCAGATTGGTTTGGGTTGTGTCTTGATGCATAATGGTAAGGTTATAGCCTATGCTTCTAGTCAACTCAAAGTGCATGATAGGAATTATCTTGCTCATGATTTTGAATTGGCCACCGTGGTTTTGCATTGAAAATTTGGCGTCATTATTTGTATGTGGTGCATGTTGATGTGTTCACCGATCATAAGAGTCTCCAATATGTGTTCTCTCAAAAATATCTCAACTTGAGGCAACGAAGGTGGTTAGAACTTCTTAAGGATTATGATATGAGTGTGCATTATCATCCCGGTAAGGCTAATGTTGGCCGATGCTTTTAGTAGAGTGCCTACGGGTAGGCTAGCTCATATTGATGATAGGGGCAAAGAGGTGGCTAGAAAGGTCCATCGGTTGGCAAGATTGGGGGTTCGGTTGGAAAAGGTTGATAATGGTGGTATTATGGTTGTTGATTTTTCAAAATCATCCATATTTCATGAGTAAAAGCAAAGTAAAATCTTGATACCTCCTTGTTAGAATTGAAGGCTTTGGTGAGTGATAGCAAGGTGGAGATTTTCTACCAAGGGGGGAGATAGTGCCCTTTGGTACCAAGGTAGGTTGTGTGTGCCTAGTGTTGATGGCTTGAAAGAGAAGATTCTTTATGAGGCTCATAATTCCTCCTATTTTATTAATCCCGATTCTACCAAGATGTATATAGATTTGAGGGATGTGTTTTGGTGGGGAGGTATGAACAAAGACATTGCCAAATTTTTATTCGATTGTCATAGTTGCCAATAAGTCAAAGCCGAACACTCAGAGGTCGGGTGGTCTAACCCAAAATTTAGAGATTTTGGAAGTGGGAGGATGTTAACATGGATTTTTTGGTTGGGTTGCCTAAGACTAGAAAGGATTTTATTTTATTTTGGTTATGGTTGATAGGATGACAAAGTCAGCTCATTTCCTACCGGTTAAGACTACTTATGGGGCCGAAGACTATGCTAAATTGTACATTCATAAGTTGGTTAGATAGTATGGGATACCTTGGTCTATCATATTGGATCATGTTGCTCAATTTACGTCACACTTTTGGAGGTCCTTCTGAAGAGATCTTTTTACCAATTTTAAGCTTTGTACGACCTTTCACCCTCAAACGAATGGCCAAGATGAAATAACTACCCAAACTCTTGAGGATATGCTTAGAGCTTGTATTTTGGAGTTCAAGGGTAATTGGGACGATCATCTTCCATTGATTGAGTTTGCTTATAATAATAGCTATCATTCTATGATTGGTATGGCTCCTTTTGATTCCCTCTATGGTAGGCGATATAGATCACCAGTTGGGTGGTTTGAAGTCGGAGAAATGGCATTGTTGAGTTTGATTTGGGTGATAGAGGTTGTGGAAAAGGTAAGGATGATTAGGAAAAGGTTAAAAATAGTCCAAAGTCATCAAAAATTCTATGCTGATGTGAAGAGAAGGGACCTTAAATTTAAAGTTGGTGATTGGGTATATTTGAAGGTACCACCCGTGTAGGGTCTGGTTCATTTTGGTAAAAAGGGTAAATTCAATCCACGATATGTTGGTCTATATAGGGTGTTGAAGAGGATTGTAAGGTAACTTACGAGTTGAAGTTTCCTAGTGACATGGACTTGGTTCACCAGTCTTTCATGTATCCATGTTGAGGAAATGTGTGGGTAGTCCGAATGCTTTTGTCCCATTAGATGTCATAGGTATTGTTGAAGAGAGCTTAACTTATGAAAAAGTTCTAGTAAAAATCTTGGATAGATAAGTGAAGAGGTTGAGGAATAAGGATGTGGCTTCCGTTAAGGTCCTTTGGACAAATCAACAAGCTGAAAGTGCTACATGGGAGGCTAAGGCGGACATGCAAAAGCGATAACCTTATCTCTTCCATTCTACTCAAGCCTAAGGTACTTATTCTAAGTCCACCATTTGATTTTAGGTCCTATGTTTCAGCCCCTATGCTACATAAGGGTATTACAAAGTATTGGTGGGTGGTTTTACATTGCTTTTTCTTGTATGATTTCACTCTTGAATTGCATCATTTTGTACTAGCATTGCACACTCTCCAAGTGTTTGATAAAATATTCGGTTAATGTATCTTGAGTTGTTGAAGGCCTAATGCTTGGCATATGAGTTAAGTAATTTTATGATGATAAAAAGATGGTATATATGTGTTGATTTCATGATATGTATCTATAGTATTATGAGTTGACCATAACAAATTGAAGGGTTGATCAAATTGAAGGGTTGATACCTCAATCATTTCGGATCAGGGTGGTAAGCAACCAATTGAGTGTTTGATACTTCAATCACTTCTGGCGGAGGGTGGTCATGTCCATTAACCAATTGAGGAGTTGACACTTTAATTGCCTCGAATAGGGGTGGTAATCCATCAACCAATTTAGGGGTTGATACATCAATCACTTCCGATGGACGGTGGCCATGTCCATCAACCAATTGAGGGGTTGATTCCACAATCACTTCTAAGGGGTGGTCTACCATAGATTCCAAGTATTAAGTTTGCTTGGTCTGTGATGATGGTATCTTCCTTCATATGTAATATGATCTATATAAGAATATTTTACTTCATAAATCATTCATACATGTCACATTATTCTTATGCTATCCATTGCTTACAATATTGCATTTTGCCTATGTTGCATATCTCTTGTTGTATTGCATCCTGCATACTTAGTATATTCAAACATACTAATGCATACTCTATGAATACATGATGTTACCTTGTAGGAACCTGAGCTCCTCACAATCATCCTAATCCTCCCCGTGGCTAGTGCTATCTCTACATAGCAAGTTGGTGAGTCCTCAATTTTGGGGGCAATGTCTTTGATCTCATGCTATGTATAAAGACTCTCTTTCCTTTATTGTATGCTTTTGACTATGAGGGTGAGCTAGTTTTTTGTCTTGGCCCCCGCTTATTTCTCGGTTTAGAAGTGTTATTGTACAAGTTATGTAATGATGCTATAAGCTTGACTCCCTTTGACTCTTTGATTTTTTACAATATGAAAGATGTCCCTTAGCCCCATATTCCATTTTTAGTATCTATTATTGTTATTTTATTGCTTTCGCAATCAATGATATGCAATGATAAGTTAATAAGCTTGATTGGGGTCTCTTCGGGTTTCCCATTCATCGTGTCACGTTTGTGCCCTAGGCTTGGGTTGTGATAGACACCAATACTCTTGGCTAACAATGAAAAATTAAGGAAGAAGTTGTACTAATCTGTGTCTAGTCTGTGATGAGGACCCAAAGCGAAGGAACAAATAACACTGATCTTCACCCAGTCCGCATCGTAGCTTGGTCACAAATGCACACCTGGAAATTAAAAATTAGAAAAAAATTATTTTTCACCACGGGTTATCTAGAATTCAGGTTATAATTATTTCATGCTCAATTTTGTCCTTAATTGAGAATATGAAGTTGAATTATCGATATTGCGCACGAATTTTGAGATATATGGAAATTACGATAATGCGCTTTTTGGAAGCACATTTTTAGGGAGTTTCATGTATGGAACCTAGACTCATAGTTTGAAACTAACATAGGACCTTGCTGTAGTTTGTCAAACTCATCCTGATGATGGTCCAGTAGTCTATATGGTACGAACCCAACAAGAAAAAGTTCAGTATACTACTCCCATGTCATAGCTAGAGATCCAATAAGTCGATGAGATTATATTAACATCCACATTCCTTGGCAAGGCTGGTGGACTAGTAAGAAGTATAGGAAAACCCATGTGACTTAAGAATATCCATGTTACATAAGTATTCCTGGCACTCTGACAGAAAATCATATGCTCTGTCACTAGGATTACTATTGAAACGCAGGGAACAAAACCGCACAAACCTCTCAAGGATCTTCTGCTCTGTTGTGGAACCATAAATAAGGGTGGTTCAGTAGATGGAGCAACAACCAAACTCTAAAATAGAGAACCCAAATATGGTTAGTATATTTGGGGCAGAATCATACCGATCATATAAGAATCCACTGGAATTGAAGAAGGATAAACGTGAATCACGGCTAGCTCAAATGGAGCTATAAAAGGGAGAATCAGTGTTGTAGAAACTGGTACATCAAAACCATCTAGGACAAGAGCTGCTCCCTCCAATCTAGCCAATACGCTAAAAAGTAACTCCTTGACTGAGGGCACTGTATTTGTGTCTGAGGATGGTATAATAGGAATTTAAGATGCCATTAACTCATAATAAGTATGCTCCAAAAAATTTGATATATTCTTCTCTTGGGGTGGAGCTGCCCCTATAACAGGTCCTCGACCATTGGTCCTATCACGAACTCTGCATCGAGCTCGAGTGAGAGCCACATCAATTACCTCAGGATCTCGCACTAATCGGCACACTATGGTAATTGGCATCTATGCAAAAAAAATATATTAGACACTTTCAAAATGGATATACAAAGATACACACGAATAAAAGAAAGATGTGAAAGTCTTTCCTATCAAGTGCCCCATAGCCTCCTAAAGATTGGTATGGACATTTACATACCAATCTGCGAGACTCTATTTGACACACTACTCTTGACTCATTATCCCAATAAACCTAGAGCTTTGATACCAAATTTGTCATGACAAAAATTGTATCATGACTAAAGAGTAATTAAATAATGCGAAAACCATCTAATCATGACAAAATAATCCCAAAACCTTGAGTCATAAGTACCAGAACATCTAAATAGTGTGGAAGGATAAATACAACTGTCTTAAAATAAGATGCAAAATTGTCTCATAATATCCAATACAAAGTCTGAAAGAAAGCAATAAAGAGAGTCCCAAAGATCCATAACAATCGAAAGTCTGAGCCTCACCAGTAAGATTTGGATAGAAGCAGAGTAGCTCAACTAGAGTGATAAACTATGGGATCCCTCTTTTCAATATGTAGGGAAGAAAAAAGTAGGGGTGTGTACACCAAAATGTACCTAGTAGGTTAAACCAATAGGGTAAGAGAAACTGTAACAAGTATCCAATAACGAAAAATCCTATTCGAGCATCCAAAAATGTTAACAATTAAATATATATAAAATAATGAGCTAAGGTATACTCAATAACCCATGGTATCATACATCAATAAATGTGAATACAATGCACAACTCATCCGTCCATATGCCAAGTATTTTACAGCCTTCCCACCATCCGTGGTCAAGGTAATATCAGAATGCCTCAACATTTCCACCTGCAGGTGGTCAAGAAGTACCATAGTTCCATGTCCTTTCTACCCAACAGGGGTAAAGAGAATATAAGATATGAATTCCACCCCTTCCTCCTGCTCGGGTTAAGGGGTGATTCCAATGTGGAGCATAATACCCTTGCCTCCTACCGAGTCAAAGGATGTCACAACCAACATAGAATAGATGTAAATCAATGATACATTCTAGAAATAAATGTAACATAAAAAATAGCATCAAAATAGGAAAAGTGATGCATGAATATCATATAATCATATACTCATAAAGAATAATATCAAGTGACACAACTAATGTCCAAACTATCATCATCTCCAGATAATCATAATTAAATCAATAGTGAAGAATATCAATAACACCGAACCTTACTCGTTCACACTATTCAAGAATATTAGTAATACGAGGCCTTACTCATCTCAATTATACAAGAATATTAATAATACCATACCTTACTCATCCTAATTATACATATACACCTCAAGGGTATCTCAATAGCTATCAATTATAACGTAATTACCAAAATGGTCTCACAAGTCTCATATTATTACATTTTATCCCAAATCATCATTATCCACATGATTTCATCTCAGTTCATTAATGGCATTAGAATTTACAATATAATTAGGCTCAATCAAAATCACATGTCTATCATTATCCCAACATATCAGACCAATTATAAAAATATCCATCTACATGTCATAATTACTATATAAACATGATCAATAACTCAAATCCAATCCCAAAAAGGTTAGCCAAACCTACCTCAATATAGAAATTTGACTCAGGCAAGCTTTCAATCAACTAAATCCGCAAAATGATCTCCAGATCGATCAACCACTATCAGCAATAGATACTATGCATCAAGAGGAGTATTTTGACACCCATATTGTCATAAATTAGGCTCATGGGTAAAATGATCAAATTTAGGGCTAAATTTCAAATTTTCCAAATCATAAAACTTTAAAATCATGTTCTATGTGAAAATGGAGTATGTGGGTGAATATTCTATTAAAATCAAGCTTAAATTGAATGGGAAATTAACATTTTAAGTTTGGAAATCATAGTCTAACCAATTTTGGACATTTTAAGTCATGAAATTAAGGACAAAAGCAAGATAAAACTTATGAAAACAGATTCATATAATGCTAAAAACACATATGCAACAAAATCCTTCAAAAATCATTTTTTTAAAATCACCCCAAAAGGTTGACCAGTTCAAAAAAAGGTGGAAGGAAAATTTTGCTGCACCTAAGGGCAAGTTTATTTTCTATCTTAGGGCCAAAAATATAATCTCTAAAGGTTGCATCTATCACCTTGTGCAATTTAAGATAGATAAAGTTGACCCTCCTACTCCTAAATCAGTCTTGATTATGAATGAGTTTCTTGAGGAATTGCCTGGAGTCCCTCCTGATATAGAGATTGACTTTGGGATTGTTGTCTCTCTTGATACCCAACCTAGCTTTATTCCACCTTATAAAATAGCCCCTATCGACTTGAATAAATTTAAAGAACAATTGAAAGATTTACTAGATAAGGGCTTCATTAGGTTGAGTGTTTCTTATTGGGGTGCACCTGTCCTATTTGTGTGAAAGAAAGATAGGTATCTTTGTGTATTGATTATAGGCAACTAAACAAGGTCACCATAATGAACAAATATCCTCTCCTAGAATAGATGGCTTGTTTGACCAACTTTAAGGTGCCTCTTATTTCTCAAAGATAGCCCTTATATCCGGTTACCATTAGTTAAAGATAAAGGAATGTGATATCTCAAAGGTAGCATTTAGGATCTGTTATGGTGATTTTGAGTTCTTGGTCATGCCCTTTGGTTTGACTAATATGCTTGCAACCTTCATGGATTTAATAAATAGAGTATTCATATAGTACCTTGGTATGTTCGTGATCATATTATTCACGACATTCTAATGTATTCTAGAGGTGAAGAGAAGCATGCCAACCACGTCAGGATTGTTCTCCAGACTCTTAAAGACCATACATTTCATGTAAAATTGTCAAAGTATGTGTTTGGATCAAGTCAATAGCTTTTCTAGTCCATATTGTCTCGGGTGATGGTATTCGAGTAGAAACTAAAGAGATTGAAGTAGTTAAGAAATGGCCTAGACTCATCTCTTTGGTTGATATAAGGAGCTTTTTAGGATTGGCAGGCTACTACTGCATATTTGTTAAAGAATTTTCTTCTACATCCTCACTATTGTCTAGAATCACTCAAAATAAGCTCAAGTTTCAATAGTCTAATGAATGTTAAAAAAGCTTCCAATAGCCAAAAACAAGACTGACTACTACCCAGGGTTGACCTTACCTGAAGGTTCTGACGAATTTGTAATGTATTGTGATACCTCAAGAGTGGGATTGGAGTGCATATTGATATAAAAAAGAAAAGTTGTCGCTTACTCTTCGGGACAACTCAAGGTCCGTGAGAGGAATTATCCAACCCATGATCTTGAGTTGGAAGGAGTGGTAGTTGCACTAAAAGTTTTATGCCACTACTTATATACAATTCATGTGGACACGTTTACTATTCACAAGAGCCTATATTATGTATTCAACTCAAAAGAGTGCAATGTGAGGTAAAGGAGATGTTTAAAATTGCTTAAGGATTATGATATAAGTATTCTCTACCACCCAAGTAAAGTTAACATCATCGCTGACACTCTTAGAAGGTTGGAAATAGGTAGTATTGCACATGTTGAGAAAGGAAAGAAAGAGATGTCTAAGGAAGTTCATGGATTGTCTCAACCAAGAGTGCAACTTGAAGAGAATAATTATGGTGGGATTAGTGTTTAGAATGGGTCTACATCATCTCTAATTATAGAGGTGAAAGAGAAGAAAGATAAAGATCTTGTTCTACTTTAGTTGAAGGAAGATATCCATAAAAAGAAGGTGATTGTTTTCTCTTGCTAGGGGTGGGGGGGAGGTTCAAAACATTTATGGTTTCGAGATAGAATTATGGCTGAAGTTCACAACTCTAGATATTCCATTCATCCTGGCTCTACCAAAATGTACCATGACTTGAGAGAAGTATATTAGTGTTGTGGAATGAAGAGAGATATTACTGAGTTTGTTTCCAAGTGTCTGAATTGTCAATAGGTTAAAGCTGAGCATCAGAGGCCATGTAGATTAGCTCAAAACTTTGACATTTTTGAATGGATGTGGAAGATAATCAATATGGACTTCGTTACTAGTTTGGCAAGGTCTTGAAAGCAACATGATTCAATATGGCTGAGTGTGGATAGACGACTAAATCAGGTCACTTCATAGCTATTTAAGATGATTGACACTATAGAAGAGTATGCCAAGTTGTACATCCGTGAGATTCTAAGGCTGTATGGACTTCCCTTGTTTATCATCTCATATAGAAGAACTCAATTCACATCCCAATTAAGGAGATCTTACAATAAAGGACTAGGTTCAAAGGTGAATCTTTGTGTTGCCTTTCATCCCAAGATAGATGGCTAAGCAGAATGTACAATTCAACTACTGGAGGTCATGTGGAGATATTGTGTTCTAGACTTCAAAGAAAATTGGGATGACCACTTACCATTGATTGAGTTTGGATATAACATCATTTACCATGAAAGTATCCAGATAGCTCCCTATGAGGCTTTGTATGAGAGGAGATGTAGATCACTAATTGGGTAGTTTAAAGTTGGAGAAACGAGTTAATTGGACTTGATATTGTTCACGAGTCAATGGAGAAGATAAATATTATTATAGAAAGGTTGAAGACTGTAGAAGCTACCAAAAGTTCTTATGGACGTGAGAAGGAGAGACTTACAGTTTGAGGTGAATGAGTTGTTGTACTTGAATGTGTCACCCATGAAGGGTGTCATGAGATTTAAGATAAAGGGCAAGCTAAGTCCTTGTTATATTGGCATCTATCAAATTATTAAGAGGATTAGTAGTATTTCTTATGAGTTAGAGTTGCCTTCTAAGCTAGCTATAATTCATTTGATTTTTCATGTCTCGATATTGATGAAATTGTTTTGGAGATCCCTCATTGGTAGTTCCCATTTGTATTGGAGTTAAAGATAGTTTATCCTATGAAGAGGTTCCAGACCAAGTACTTAATCATCAGACTCAAGTATTGAACACCAAAGAGAAAGCTCGATCAAAGTCTTATAGCAGAATCAATTTGTTGAGGAAGCCACATGGAAAGATAAGGAAGATATAAAATCTGATACCCACATTGTTCGTGCCTTATGACGAGAATGTTGAAGGTAATGTCCTTACTCATGATTTGAATTTATTTGTCGATCCTTGTCAATCCTTGCGTTGATTGTTGATTGTGTTGAGAGTTTGATTATTTGATTGATTATGTAGATGAGTCTTGATTGTTGCTCATGCCTTGGGTCCATATTCACTCTTGACTTGAGGATAAATGATCGCAAGGGGTAGATAATGTTACACCTGGTAAATTACCAAATACTCCTAGATGGGAGGTGCTTGTATAATGCATCTTCCTAAATATTTTTTGAAAATCAAAGGTTGTAAATGAGATCAACATGAAAAATTATGTGGAAGAATGATCTTGATTGATTTTTAGAGCAATTGGACCGAAAGATAATTCTTAGGGCAAAAATTCCATACCAAAAAAGTACGCAATATGTCCATATCATAGACTTGTCACAAATTTGCACTTAATGGTGATTTCAATATTTTCTATGAGATCAAAAATGTTCAACAAAAATAGTACATGGAGTGCCCATGTTCATGATGCGGACTTGGTTTTCTATAATGTAAATTTTTCATTTTTTTAAGGGGCATTCTAAACTTTTTCCTACCCCTCATAACCTTAACCGATGACCAATATAGGTCGTTTAAGAAAAGGAGGATTGTAAAACCCATTCCTAAGTCTTCTATGAAATCCTATCTAGAGACCTAGGGCTAAAGAGAGGAGAAGAGGTTGGGATTTGGGAAATTCAAGCCAGAATCTTGCAAATTGGATTGTCTACCTTCATCGTAGGTATGTAAGGCTAATCTAATACATGAAATTATTCTTCTATGTGCCCCTTGATTGAGATAGATTGAAAGGTGAAAGTATTGAGTCTCTATGCATGTTTTCTTTGAATTTTTTCTTGTAAATTATATATATTTGATGACTATCGCAAACTTGCTTTACTAAATAGATGCTTTTACATAAGTTATTTCACAAACCCTACATAATACTTCATAAAAGATTTCATGAATGATCTTAGGAATTGAGTCTAGAGTCTAGATTTAAGAATAACTAATTGTGATTGTGATGTGAGCATGATGATAGGTTGATAGAACTTGATAGTACTATGAGTTATTAAATTTTTGAATGCTAAAGATTGGTCTAAATATAAAGTCCTCCTATGTGATTGTATAATTCATTCTTGGAAGGTTGATAGGATTGATATGTCAAATTATTGAAAGAGTGATTAAATAGAACTAATGAGCTGGAAGAGTACATTAAAAGACTCACTGATTTGTTGATTTGAATAGATAGTCTTATGAGTGTAGATTCTTAGGGGGGAGTATTGCGCACTCAATTTAGTAGGAGTATTTCCAACCCGAACTCAATAACTACGATGCTATATGTAGGAAAGGATTGACACTATTAAGTCGGATGTTCCTCTTAGTTGGTCCTTGAAACAATAGAGCACTCAATTGATTGTATCCATTTTGGGTTGATTCATTCTTCCTCTTGGCTAGTACTGAATGACTTTAGAAACATCAATGATATTGTTGTATGATTATTATATCATAAATGATTTTATTCGGATAAGAGAAACTCCTAGATAGGTTTTATATTAAGAATACTATGAATTGATTAGATTCGATTTGAACTAGTTTGGATTTTCTGATTGGTCATTTTTCACTCTTTATTCTTGCTTTAGATAGACATTTGACCTCTTAATTGAGTTCCATATTATAACGACCTAAACTTTATACGACCTCAGTGGAGCTTGGAAACTTAGTTTTGAAAAGTTTTGGACCAAGGTGATGCTTCGTGGAAGCATTCTCGGTCCATGTGGTACTATATGGACTATGTGGAGCCTCTTTGAAGTAGACTTTGGCCTTGTATGGGGTATGAGGGCGTTGATGTGGAGTTTTGGACCAAGACATGCCACATTTTACCCCACAGGGATTGTGTGAAACCATACAAACTATCTGATGGACCATATGGTAGCCTTGCGCTTGAGACTCCATAGTTTGTAGCCTAAGTCAAGTGTTACAGGCCCTCTCACGGACCATTTGGTGCTTCACAGTCTGTGAAGCCTTTTTGTATTAGTTCCAGATACCAACTACTCTTAAACTCCATAACACAAGCTCTAAGCATATCCTCTAGAGTTTGGATAGTTCTCTTGGCCTGGCCATCTATTTGAGGGTGAAAGGCCATGCTAAGCTTTACCGTGGTACCAAGACCACTTTGGAAAGACCTAAAAAAGTGAGAAGTGAATTCGGAACCATGATCTAAAATGATATACAAGGGCACCTGATGTAATCTAACCAACTCATGTATATACAACTCAGTATAATCTTTGGCACCATAAGTCCTCTTAATCGATGACAAAACAAAATATTAAACCCTAAGAACATGATTTCTAAATGTGGAAACAATTATAGATAATAACAAAATCCTATAGGCATTATTTCTAATATACGGGAATATAGTATCAGACCTTTATAATATGATTTCTAAAAATACGAAATCCTATAGGCACGAAACAAAATCTATACATTTTTAAAGAAAAATTCTAAAGCATGTTTTCTAGTGCAAAAACATAAATTTAAGACTAGATCCTAGGTGTATGATTTCTATTATAACACCCCACACTTTACATGTACTAATATTTGGTGAATAAATCATGATATGATTTGGTCAATTTAGCATCAATTCTTGAAAGTGCTTGAATCTCGTATTAATAGCGATATGTGAGTCTAACGCTTAAGAGGGTCAAGTGTATTCATATTTTGTGCTAATTAAGTATATTAAAGCCCTAAACAAAGTAAAGGAATTATGAGCTTGTATGTCTTCATAATCTAGTAGGTGAGTCACCAACTTGCTTACCTTGAATTGCTAGCTAAGCGGAGATGAGGCTCGACGTCAAATTTATCTATGTCTGATTACGAATAAAATTAGTTTTAAGGGTGTAATTTAGACCATGATTTAGCATCATAAATGGACCTTATTTCCAATCCAAGAAGAATTTAAGAGGAGCCCAAGTGTAACACAAACTACTTGACCATTTGGGCCAAAACCGAATTAAGAGGAAAGTTGAAAATTGGCAGCCAAAGTCCAATAGATTTGATGCCCATTTTGGCCCAAATTTTAAGGAAACTAGCTGCTGATTAATTAGGCTACATTTATGCGGTATTACGAGTTCAAGAGGCCCAAAGAAATTCATCCAAGATAGGCCCTTAAAAATGGGATTACAAGAAGCAAAAAGGAAATTCTAGGGTTCTTGAGGAGGCTCTAAACCTTGAAGATTAAGGTAAGTAAATAGATTTGTGTATTTAGCATGATTCCTTCATGAAAATCAAGAAGTACATGATAATATATTATGCTGAAAATTCTAGACAGCATGTGTCCAGAAAATTACTGCACTCTTGCCTTTTGTTTTAGTGATTTCTATATGGTTTGTGGGCTATATTACAAAGAGAATTTGATTTTCTTAATATTAATTGAGTTATAGACATTACCCTAAGGTTGCTACCTAGATTTTGATTTCATTTAACAAATGAGTTTTATTGTGCTATCTTAAGTGTGATGTTGGTTGGAAGTTGTGGGTTGTTGGATTTAAAGCTATTAGCTCATGTCCTTAGTGACTTCTTGAGGGATGTCATAAGATTGTATTATCACTATTGGTATGTGTAAATGTTGTTGAAACAGTTTGGTTAGAGTTAAAAAAGATTTGGAATTATCAACGTCAAAATGTAGCAAAGGGGAGGTAATATTATGCTGTCCATTTGTAGATTGTGTAGAATTATATTTTGTTGTTCCACGACCTTCCGCTATTTTGGGATTATTTTTGGACTATATTAAGAGTGGTTTTATATGGTAAAAATATTGAAAACAATTTAGGTAAAGCTAAAATAGTTTTAGGATTGTTGACGTCCAAGTATGGTGAGAGGATATAACGTTATATCGCTTGGTTGTATGTTGTAAAGAATTGTTATGTGTTGTGCCTTGTGGGCTATTTTAGAACTGTTAAGGGTCTAAAATTAAGACGTATATGACATATACATAAGAATAGTTGTTAGAAAATACATGTCTAAGTGAAAAGGTTGGAGAAATGTCTTTGCGTCACTAATTAAAAGCTTGTTGTTCGGGTGATTATTTTTATAATATTGGGTTGTTAAGAAGTGTTTCTTTGCTACTAATACTAGTATTATTGCCTAATATGATGTAGATAAATATTTAGGAGAAAGGCAAGCACTCCAAGGCAGTAACGATATCATACAACGAGGTAAGTAAGGTTACTTAAGTTCGTATCATTTGGCATGACACATAGATCCCTCGTTAAGTAAAGGCATTTATCTACTCCTACATGACAAGAAGCCATATCTCCACTCTTTCACCTATTCATATGCTCCTATATATAGTTACCTTCAATTGTACATACATACATGGATACCAAGTGCATATGTTTTTGTTGTAAAATAAAGTTCATGCGTTGTTTCATTTCATACGCATTTCATTGCTTATGTAACATACACTCTTCATTGACATATTGTCTTGCATGATTATTTACATGTCATATGTTGCCTAGACAGCCTTATAACTTTAATATTTTGACAACCAAAAGAATCATCTTAAAGGTAATTGAAAGATAAAATAAAGTATAGAGTTTTTGATGGGTGGTAGCCCAAAGGGTGGAAGAATCACCTAGCCAGGGACGATCCTATCACGGGTGGTAGCCCGAGGGGTTAAGGAAGAACCTAGCCAAGGACGATCTCGATACAGTTTACCACAGATCAGTTGGTCATTTACAGTACATGATGTGCATAGATTATACAGCAAAGGTAAATCAATATAAAGAACTTAAAGTACATGTTTCCAAAGTATATCCAAAGGTGGTCTCTTATTCTACACTAGTGCATGGTTTCATTTGAGTTGTTATTTCATATACAGTATTTTCTGCCTTACATATTCAGTACATTATCTTGTACTGAGTCCTTTGTAGGGGCCTGCATTTCATGCTGCAGGTACAAGTGCTAGTAAATCTCCCCAGTAGGAGCACAGGATATTCAGCTGCTGTTACCAAGCTCCAGGTTTTTCTGAAGCTTTGTGTCTGTCAAAAGATTTTATGGTTGTATTGTATAGTTATTCAAGGCTGGGCCTTTCTCGGCCCTTATTTGATACTTTTTATTATCTAAAGGCATTGTAGTCTATGTAAATTAAAGTGTGGTCATGTCTCGTACTTCAGATACTGTGACCCCAACGGCCTAGTCAAATGCATTTCCTTTTAGCTGTATCACTATTTACCTGCATAAAGGCATGTTAAATTATAGAAATCCATTATAAAATGTATAGAAAGTGCATAGATATAGGTTGGTTCTCTTGAGCCTTATCGGCAACGGGCGTCAGTCCGCCCTAACGGGACTTTGGGCGTGACATCTATTGCATAGCATAAAATAAAATCCTATAAGCATGATTTTCTATTAAAAAAAAGTACCCTAAAACATGATTTTCTAAGCATGACAAACCCTATATTTTTAAAATTAATAAATGGATCTTAAAAACATGATATCTAATAATATACAATACTATTAAAGAAGTTTTTCCAAACAATAGGCCTTATATCTATAATTATCTTTAGGTTATACTCACAAGGAGTACTTTAAACAATTAAATCCTAAAAATTAAATTTTTCTTGGATTATGAGTCAAACAAAACAATACAGAAAAAAATAATAAAACCTAAAAAGTAAGAAAGAAAAGAAAAAATTAGCACATATTTTCCTCTCCTCCTTATACTAGATCCCCGATTTCACTATTTCATTATTACATCAGATTTATAGGAAAGTAAATACAACAATGAAAGAGAAAAAAAAATTAGTAGCTCTTCTAAGTCCATCCCCCTCCCTAGGCGACTCTTCACATCAAGACTAAGAAAAGGAACCTGCAATACTAAAAAAACTAGCAGTACCCATATCTAAAACATTATAAGGAAAAACTAAGAATCATTAGACATATAAGATGAGAACAAATCAATTTTTAAGAGCAAAAACTAAGAATTTCTAGCAACATATTTTGCTAACAAAGAATAAAGAGGAGTAAGAGAGTTTTTTTCTATAGATTTTCGTATGAAAGTGTGTGTAGTGAGTGAACTCTGGATGAAAAATGTGAAGAGATGACCTCCTTTTATAGTGAAAGGCGATGTAATAAAAGGAAAGAATCAATTCAGCAGTAAATCGTATCACCATTTTTCCCTAATTACGTAAGCAAAATCAATTAGGATAAAAACTAAAATGATTAAATAAAAAATTATCATAAATACATCATGTAAATATTTGTCCATATCAGAATTGTTAGGACTAGGCAAAAGTAAAAAACAATAAAGGAAATAATAATAATGATAATAACAACAACTTAACATACTAATCAAAATGTGTGTATTACTAGATATTTTCCATAACCACGACAGGTAAGGATATCAGGAGGCTGAGATTGGAATAATATGTCAATTATACCTTACGAAAAGAAAATTAGTTCATAAAATATCATACTTTGCCATATTTAATAACATACTTACCATAATTTGAGAAAGAACCAAATATTTAGTCAATAATTTTAACCAAAACTAAATCAAACCGAATGATTGGTGCGAGATCTACCATATTTTAAGAATTACACTAGAGAGCACAATGAAGCATTGGGGAGAATTAATTAAGGGAGGAGTAAATAATTATCAATTTGTCATACGAAAGACAAGAAAAATATTGTCAATTTCAATTAAAATAAGGAGGATACCATAAATCAAATAAGTCAAAAATAATAATTGAATCAACTAATTCCCACCAAATTAAAGCCATCTTAATCAACAAAGTCCTGTACTCACCATCTTACCATAGACGATGAAATCAACAAATTGTACAAAGTACTATGATCTTCAAAACATCAACCCAACATTTGCAGACAATCATATAATAAGAAAAGAAATCCAACCAAATTTACAGTGTATTCTGAAATATTTTCACTAATTTAATCTTGACCGAAGTTATTGGCAGTCGTTCTATTCTTCGATAGTGACAAAACGGAGAGGGGTTTGCAGCTGATTTTGGTTGCTGAATGGTGATTTAGTCAGTATTTTTCTACGAGTTTCGTCAAGAAAAGAGGAGAGAAGGGATGGACCAAGAGGAGTTTGGGGGGAGAAAATAGGCTAATTTGGGGGACTGTTTTGGTTGATTTTTTGGGTAGGAAAGAGGGTTTGTTTGGTGTGGTTGTTGGCGGGAGGAGATGGACATAGGAGTTTGGGCAATGGGGTTTTAGGGGTCTGACTGCAAGGATGGAGTGATGGCGGCGGCTGGTTGGTGTTTATGTGGTGTCTAGAATCTGGTTGGTAACGAGAGGAGAATGGTGGTGGATGGGAAAAGGAGATAGTGACGTGGGGAAGATAAGAGGGGTGGACTGGTGGTGATTTTCGATGAGACCCGCCAGAACAAGGAGAGAGAAGGCAACGGTAGCTTTGGAGAGGGGAGAAGTGTTAGACCCCATAATTAACTAAATGGAGGTTAATTGCTCATTCGGGAAAATTGTTGAGATTGAGATGTATTATAAATTTCACCAGGACTTTTCGTGGGTAAAAGATTTAGTTGAAGTCGGGAGTCCTTAATTGGATTAAAATAGAAAAGTTTGGGGACCCAATTGGTCAATGGGCTAACTA
>JAOTQJ010165346.1:31184-54736 GCA_025642045.1 Solanum sejunctum | reverse complement strand
GTGAGAGAATTGATGTGCTTGCAGGACTTAGGAAGCTAGCAGGCGAGTCACCTACTTGCTTAGCTTAAATTTGCTAGCTAAACAGAGACGAGGCACGACGTCGAATTTGTCCAAGTCCTATTATGAATAAAGTTCGTGTTAAGGGTGTAAATGTATACCATGTTTTTGCATCATAAATGGACTGTATTTTCATCCAAATAATGATATTAAAATAGCCCAAATACATGACAATTTCGTTGATAATTCGGGCCCAAAACTAACTAAGAGAAAAGGGGGAAAATGGGCAGCAAAAACCCATTAATTTGGAGCCCTTAAGGCGCAAGTGAAAGGAGCAAGAAGATGCATCACCAACTTAATATATTTTGTCTAAGAAATCAAAAGTAATTCATCCAAGAGGTCTGTTAAAAAGGGGTAAAGGAAGCACCCTAACGTCACTTCAACTTGGACCAAAAAAAATCTGCTTTCTTAGTTATTCTTTGCCTGTTTCAAAGTGTGAAAAACAGGCCTCACAACCTTACAAGGATTCCTAGAGAATATATAAACCTTGAATTTAAAGGTAAGTAAATGTACTTATGCACTCAGTATGGTTTGTTTATTAAAACCAAAGAAATAAGCTAACTATACATGTGCTGAAATTTTTGTACAGCATGTATCCTAAGGATTGTGGTACACTTTTCATGTTAATTAAGAGGCTTTTCTCTTCTTGGTTGGTTGTATTATGAAATAAGACTTATGTATTTAAGAAAATTTGGTTTGATAGTAATGTAAACAGTCTGATTCACCACTGTTGCACTATGCAAAGATGATTTATTGTAGGATATCTTAATTGTACTTGTAAAAGAAACTTATGGGCTGATAATTGAAAATTGTTGTTTCACGACCTCCACCTAATTTGGGACTATTCTTGGACTATTTTAACACTGGTTTAATTTGTAAAAAACATTGCATACAGTTTGGGTAAAGTTGAAACAGGTTTGGGATTGTTGATATAGAAATGTAGCAAAGTGATGTAACGTTATGTCGCCTATTTGTATGTTGTGTAGAATTATTATGTGTTGTACTTTGTGGGCTGTTGTAAGACTGTTATGGCACTTAAAATGGCTACACATGATATATATATGAGAGTGTTTTAAAAAAATAAGATTAGAGGCGGAAAGGTTGAAAGAATACGCTTAGGTTTACAATTATACGCTTGCGGGCCCATATGTTATTTTTTATGAGTTTGGGCTACTAAAATGTATCTGTTGGGTGCTAATGCTAGTTTTATCACCTACTATATTGTAGATAAATATTTGGAGAAAGAAAAGGTTATCTTGAGGTAATAGTGAGGTCGTATAGCGAGGTATGTAATGCTACTTGATTTCGTATTATTCGGCATGAAACATAGATCCCTCCTTGGCACATAGAAATACTTACAACTCTGACATAACTATTAACCATCTCTCGAATCTTTCACATGTTCATATGCTACCATACATAGTCACGTTTGAATCTACATACATACTTGGATACCAAGATACACTAATTCGTTCTACTAAATAAAGTTCATGTGCTGTTCTTCCTCCGATTCATTTAATTATTTTTGTAACTTACTACTTTCATTATGGTGTTGTCATTTGTGATTATTTACATGTCATATATTTTATCTACTGTCCTACAGCTCCAATATTACAACTACCAAAGAATCATCTTAGAGGTAATTGAAAGACAAAGAATAGTATATTGCTTATTGATGGGTGGTAACCCGAGGGGTGGAAGAATCACCAAGCCAGGGTCGATCCTATCATGGGGGGAGGGAGGTAGCCCAAGGGGTTAAAGGAAAGCCTAGCCAGGGTCGATCCCGATATAGATTTACCACTGATCAGCTAGTCATCTATATTACATGTTGTGGACAAATTACAATAAAAGTAAAGTAATATAAAGAACATGAAGACATGATACCACAGTATAACTAAAGGTGGTCTCTTGTCCTACACTAGTGCATAGTTTCATTTGAGTTATTGCTTCATATATAGTATTCACTACCTTACATGTTTAGTACATTATCTCGTACTAATATCGCTTATGGGGGACCTGCATTTCATGCTGCTGGTACAGGTGCTAGTAGATCTCCCCAATAGGAGTATAGGATATTTAGCTGCTATTACAAAGCTCTTGGTTGCTTCAGAGCTTTGTATGTCTGGAGCTTGTATTTTTGTATTATATAGTTAGTCGAGGCGGGGCCTATCCCAACCCTTATTAGATACTTTTCCTTATCTAGAGGCTTTGTAGACTATGTAAATTAAAGTATGCTTATGTCTCATACCTTAGACACTGTGTCCCCAATGGCCTAGCTCTATGCATTTTCTTTTGGCTTATTATCACTGTTTATTTTCTTAATGGCATGTCAATTATTGAAATCCCTTATAATCTATATAGAATGCACATAGATATAAGTTGGTTCTCCCTAGCCTTATCGACAATGGATGCTAGTCTGCCCTACTTTGGGCCTAACAAGGTCTTTCTAACAACAAAATGGAAAAATATTGCATTTGAGGTTTTGAGAATTTCCCAGACTTTGTGCTAAAAGAAGGGGCAAAGCTTCGCCTTAACATACCTCTCTAACGATCGCCCAATTTCCAAAAGTTCCTTCATGAAAGTTGTTCCTTATGTCCTACGCTTCACAACAACTATATATATGCAGCTTACAAACACCTATAAACAGTCCATAATTGAGTATTAGTGACCAGATTCTCCATATAGCCTTTATGCGAGGAAATGTACATAAAACTTCGTAAAAATGACCATAAAAGAGCCCTAAGATTATTATTCAAACAAACCAACTACTAACCATGAATAACCTGCAAGTACACCATTTTTTTTACATTTCAAAAAAATAGTCCAAGATAAAACTAATGGGAGAGGGAAACAATTGCAATGCATAAGGCATGCATTTCTAGGTATGGGGACAAATTTTAACGGTAAAAATATGAACCTAAATTGCTTAGGGACATTGTGAGAGCTTTATATTAGCTTTATAACTATTTTGGGAGGAAAATTATGTGTTTTGAGCTTTTAAAGTACGATTAGCCGACATAGATGTGGGCCTTACCCAACCCGGTGCAAGACCCAATTTTCTGCTCGGGTAGTTACGGTAAAATGGTCTTACCTTGTTTTTAGGTCAAGTTGATGCGTTGTTTTAAGTATTACAAACTAGACTTATAGATCTTTGATTTGATAGGTCCTGGACCTGCTAACTTCTTAGAGTTTAGGAGATATGACCTCATACATTTGACCCAAATTTAAGAAGAATTTCTTAACAAAACTTAGGATAACTATGTCCAAGCTTTATCTTACAACTTGCGTGATTCCAAAACTCAATGTATGAACTTTCTACTATTAAAATTACCTTTCAAAATATATTATTATCAAATTATACACTCTTAGTCTCATCCGACAAGTGAAGTTTAATTTATAGTCTAAAAGGGCAAGGTGTCACTGAGGCCATTTCTTTAATCCTGAATGTATATCTTGGGAGATGCCTTTGATTAAAACTCTAAGTCCTTGATATTACCACTATTGGAATCCTTATTATTGTTAGGACCTATCCAAACTCATATATGTCTTACATAACATGCCACACTATTATATTATGGAAGACCAGAAATATAGGGTCTTACATTTGTTCTATCTTATCTTGTTAACAAACAAGACAAGTTTGCACATAGCACTCTATGTCGTCCTGCATGCGTGGCCAATAGTAGATTGCCTCGATAAGAGCTCATATGCGATGTTGTCCTGAATACCCGACCCATAATGTATTATGGCTTTGTTTCATGATTTTCCACCTTATGTTGCCATACTTTGGTACGTAGACCCTTCTCCAGGCTGTGAGCAAGAGTCGATCTTCGATCCAGAAACATCGAGTCTTCCCCTGGGCCATTGACTCCATAAGCCTCTTTGTTTCTATATCATGGTGGAATCACTCTTTGAAGGATTATCTAATCTTATATTCGGCTTTTGTGATGGCACCTAGCTCCACTTTCCTGGTCAAAGCATCGGCCACTACATTGCCCTTTCCTGGCTTGTACACTAGCTCATAGTCGAACTCGGCTAGAAAGTCTTGCCACCTACCCTGCTTGGGAGTAAGCTTCTTTTATGACTAGAAGTAGCTAATGGCAATGTTATTCGTCTGAACTAAAAACTTTGAACCCAACAAGTAATGCCTCCAAGTTCTAAGGCAATGTACAATAGAGGTCATCTCCTTTTCTTGCACCGTATAACATAATTCGATCTTATTTAACATATGGCTTTTGAATGCTATAGGGTGCCTATCTTGCATCATCATGCCCCCAATAACAAAGTTTGAGGCATTCATGTATACTTTAAATATTTTGGAGAAGTCGGGCAAAGCAAGACCGACTCCTCCGATATGGAAGCTTTGAGGTCTTCAAACGCCTCCTGACATTTGTTGCTCTAAAACCACTTATTCTTCTTTAGTAGATTGGTGACTGGAGTAGCTATTGCAGAGTAGCCACTTATAAATCTCCAGTAGCAATTTACTAGCCCAAGGAATGATCTTAGCTCCGTCACCTTGGTGGGCGTCTCCCACTCTATGATGGCTCGCACTTTGGTCCCGTCCATGCGAACTAGCCCTGGCTAATAATATGACTGAGGAAGTACACTTCATGCTAAGCAAACTACCACTTCACCTGCTTAATGTACAACTGGTTTTCCCATAGACTTAGAAGACTTTTCGCAAATGCTCCACGTGCTCTTCCAAGGTGTGGCTACATATCATGATATTATCCAAGTATGCTACCTCAAAGTAATCTATATAGGGATGAAATATCTTATTTATAAGGGTACAAAAGGTAGCGGGTGCATTGATTAGACTAAATGGCATTACCAACAACTTTTAAATTCTATACCTTATAACACATGTCATTTTTGGCTCATCCCCTTCGGCTATACATACCTAGTAGTATCCTTTCCTGAGATCCATCTTATAGAAGTATTTTTCTTTCCCAGGCCTACCAAATAGATTGGCCATCAGCGGGATCAGATACTTATTCTTGATAGTCACCTTATTTAGCGCCCGATAGTTTATGCAAAGGCATGTTGAACAATCCTTCTTTTTCTAAAATACTATTGGGGATCCATATGGTGCTTTGGATGGTCAAATATGGTTAGCTTCTAGGAGCTCCTTCAATATTTTTCTGAGCTCCTCTAGCTCTGGTGGTACCCCATGCGGTATAGTGGGTAGGCGAGCAGGCGGGTGCCTAGCTCTAACTTGATCTTGTGATCGACCTCCCATCTCAACGGCAAGTGTCTTGGCAACTACTCAAGCATGACATCTTTATTTTCATCAAGCACCTTCTCAATGCAATATGGAAAAGGGTTTAGGGGCACCTTCGTTTTCACTCGAACTTGCAATGGTCGCCAGGTAAGTAGGCTCCCCCTTCTTAAGGCACTTCATAATCAGCATGGTTAACAATTGGTTAACTTTTTCCACCTTCTTAGCTCTTAAACTAAAGGTACCGTACAAGACCCTTCCTTCTTTAGCACAAGCATCATTTGAAGGTAGGGGTCTATTATAGTATGGCATTGCCGGAAGAACTTTTGCCTAAGTATAATATCAAAGATATCTAAGTGGGCGACAACAAAGCTAGTATTACCTTACCATTTGCCTAAGGTGATGTCTGTACCATGATGACTCCACATATCAACATTAATGGGGCATTAACCATCTTAAAACGTGTGCTGCTCGAATTGTAACTTAGCCGAAGTCTTGCCACTCAGCTTTGGTCATGACATTGGATTTTGCTTCTATGTCCACCATGGCAAGCGCCTGCTTCCTGTTCAGGGTCATATCCATATACTGTATGGGGTAAGCCTCCTGTTTATCGACTGGCTTTGGAGTAGTAGCACAAACCTAGATCATGCCTAATTGTTTGGTGGCCGAACTCTGACCTTGGTCTTGGGCCCCTTTTTCTATTAGTCCTATATGATGGCTCCACGGTTTTTCATTTGAGAATACCTCGGGTATCCGTGTGGGCCTTTGCATATGTAGCAAGCCCTCGCTCTAGGCGTCTAGTCCTTCTTCTTGGCATATACCTAATGTACTGGCTTCCTAGTGGGTGGGCTTTCTTGCCCTTATTTCGATCTCCCCCACAATCGGCATGACTATTCCTCATCTCCTTAGCCTTGCCTTTATCCTGCTTGATCTCTGTCAGGGATTCCACTTGGGTGATGGCCTCATCAAAGGTGGAAACTTGTCATCGCTCCAGCTCCATCCTGGCCCAACTTAGCAATTCGTCCATGAAGTTGAATAGTATATCTTCTTTCGTGAGGTTGGGAATTTGAAGCGTGATAGTTGTGAACTCATTTGTGTATGTCTTCATGCGGCCTATTTGCTTTAATTCCCTAAGCCTCAGTTTGGCTTCACAGATCACGTTGTTGGGGTAGAAGGTTTTCTTGAACTCTGCCTTAAATTGCTCCCACGTATTGATCGTGTAGAGTCCCTTCCATATCTCGGCATACTTCCATTTCCACTATAATATCACCATCTTCATTAGGTATATCATGACCATGTTGATCTACATGTTATCTCTGCTCACTTTGCTATACCTGAAGTAGTTCTCTAATTACCACAAGAAGTTTTCCACCTCTTGTGCATTATAGACGCTTTAAAGATTGGTGGCTTGGGAGCCTCGATCCTAGCCTCCCATTCCAAAGCTGGTGTAGCATATCTCCCCTATTTGATGGCTTCCTCGAGCTTGTTCACCTTGGCGCTCATGGCTTCTGCATGTCCATGAACTTGCCTTCTAAGGCCTTGATCCTGCTCTCTAAGGAAATATGCGTTTCTTCCTCCATTGCTCGCTACTTGTTTAAGTCCTTGCGGATGTTATCATTCTCTTCAAAGGTGAACTCTTTAAAGGTCTTGAACTTGCCATCAATCTTTATTAAAGTGATGGCCCAATAAATCCATAGCTTGGTGGGTGATCTCTACTTTGGAAATCTATTCCATCCCCGGGGTGTCATCCTTCAATAACTCCTCTTGCTCATCATCACTTATTTTGATGGTTGGAAGGGACATGATATCACCTGGTGCAGGATCATTCGGACACTTTCTCCACTTTCTTGGACCTCTTCTTTGCCTTGTGTTTCTTGGTAACATCCAACATGACTTCAACAGTGCTGGTGGCATAAAACTCTTCATCGCTTACCATTTCTTCCATTTGTAAGACTGCTCTGATACCAATTTATCATAGACCTAGAACTCATTCTAGAACTTCTATGCGACACTAGTCAGTTTGCTTAGGAATCTTTCATGATCTTGCAAACATTAGTAAGCATTTGCCTACGATCTCTAAGGGAATGCTAGATATTCAAATACAAAAGAGCTTTTTGAAAGAAAGAAGACTTTGATTAGAGAGAATGTTTTACAAGGATTGAATGCTTACAACTTTGCTTGGTTGGAAATGAATGCCAAGGAGAAATATTTATACTACTCCACCTCCTCAATGGATGGCTAGGATTGATTTGATCTAACAACTACAATTAATTCCTCTAGAAGGATCCTACAAAGTACCTAAGATATTTACAAGTGCAAGACTTATCTACACAATTCTACAAGTCTCAGAAAGCTTCTGGGCCTCTCTAGTCTGTTCTTCACTCTTCTGCATTATTCTAGAGAATTTTAGAGTCCTCAAGAGCACCGTGGACACTTTCCTACATAGTTTTGGAGTAGAATTTAGGTTGGACATGTCACTAGGCTTGGGTCGTGACATCCATGAAAGGAGAAATTAATTATATATAATTATGTATTGATTAATTTAAATGAAGAGACACAACTATCTCAATAGTTGTATCCCTTTAGGATTATAAAAGGGTTCTCACAAGAGAAACCAACATAAATTTTAAATAGAAAAGAAAAATATGTTTCTTTCTTCTCCTTTTTCCTTCTCCAATTCTACAGAGATTCCATTGAATATTTTGGGTAGATTTCTTCTTTGAAAAGCGTTGGAACACTTCTCTAACAAGGTAGGATTAATAGACTATGGTTGTATATGGTGTAGTTCATCTTTTTATGTATTTAGAATTTTTGATTAGTGAAATAAATTCAATGATCCTTAAAACTATTTGTTTAATAATTGATTCTTCAATACCTTTTTATCCAAACTCACTGATGTGATGAGATTCGAAAAATCTCTAGTATCACAAGCCAGCAAGTAATCCTTATTCTCCAGCTCTATGTAGTTCCCAAAAAAGTACACTATGCACTTCTTTTCGATTGTATGTTCACTGTGAAAATCATAATCATCTGACAAAAACAGATCTATAGCCCCCATGGAACTGTCTGCATCCAAAAATAGTGATTCTACTTTTATATTATTATAATGGTCAAAATCGATTTTCTCTACTTTTGCCATGAATGGGGGCTAATCAGAATCAAATAGTCTCATCCATTATTCATAGCTTTCTTGAATGGGAGATGTCTTGGTCTTTCAATTGATCAAACCTTACTATTTTAAAAAAACCTTTAAAGTGGTAATTGAACAATTGATATAAAAGAAAAAGTCATGGCTTTACCAGGCTTGGTCCACAGCCCTGTAACAGATCTCTAATAACAATAATGTCTATCAGGTTTTAGAAGGTATTGGATTATCAGAATCAAGAGTTGTATTCAAGGATGTGAAGGACTATTTTGGTTTCAACATTCTTGTCGATACCCTGATCATCGATTTGGAGGTTCCTCCATTGCATATTCGTACAAAATACTATGACTTTTGCCCCACCGGAAATTCATTTGCTTGGTGGCCTAAACGTCAAACTAGCAGCTGGAATGGTTATCGAAATACTCAACATTGTTGAGACTTTGAAGGTAATTGCTAATTTGTCTCAATGTTATTCTTTTACATTGCACATATGCCAATGAGCGACGGGAATCCCAGATATAGGCCATAAGCAATAACTGTAATCTTAAGTATCTCAAACTCTCATTATGGTTGTACAAAATATGGAGTGAAGATTTTCTCACAATAAGATGTTAGCGCAGATACAGATTATGATATTATTAGCCTTGTTATTGAATTTTGACTTGCTTCTATTTGGTACCTATAAACATATTGCCATATGTTCAATAAGTTTAATAACCTTGTAGATAATAGAAATCATTCCAATGTACTTAATTCAAACGAGTTTCCTATATACTTCAACGAAAAACTTCAAGAATTATACTTACATCAACAATTTGCAGTGAACACCTATTTCAGTTCCACCGTATGATTTCTTCATAGGGTTGGATAGCCAAAACCAGTAGCAAAAACTCGACAATTTCAATGTACTAAATTTAAACAAGTTATTTGTGAACTTCTAAAAATTATTTCAAGAATCATGCTTACCTCAACCGTCTGTAGTACCTTCTTTAGTTCAACCGTATGATTTCTTCGCATGGTAGAATAGATGAACTCAGCAGCCAGAACTCAACAGTTAAAATGATAAAATAATAACAGAAAATTACATCATGACTTATTGAAACTCACTTCAAGATAATATCTCCACAATATCAATTGTGAATCGAGAGGATCCCGCTGAAGTAGAGGACACGCGAGCACAAACTGATAAATTGTGAATATGCAAAAGTGTTAAAGTATCAAACACTAGGCTTACTAGCTATGATTGGAAAGATGATTCATGGTTGGTTATATGCTTTATCTTATTTCATTGAAGGTACTATTGTCAATATACGATATATCTAAGCTTTTGAGCAGGGAAAATGCTCAAATATGCCATCGAACTTTGAGAAAAAAGCTTATCTATTCCAGCCGTCAAAAGTTTCACTTATTTATGCCATTACCGTTTGAGAACGAGCTCATCTATGTCATTATTTTTAATTTTGATTTCTCAAAATCACTTAAACAACTTTAAACACTTTTCAATTAGATTTTTGGATCAAATATAGTCTTTTTGGTCATTCTTCTTCAAGAATCCAAGAACACATGAAGAACACCAAAAACTCCCAAATTTTCAACTTCTTCAAATCTTCATGAAATCACTTCAAATTTCAAGAGTACCATTCCTTCGAGCTAGATAATAAAACTCAATATCTTTTAATCTCAGAGTCAACCTACAACAACACCCACTTAAATTTTTTTTTCAAAGTTTCAAAATTTTAACTTTTTTTAATGGTAAAATTTTCTCATCATCTCTAAATTAATTAAAATTTTGAACATAGTCTCAAAAAATATTAAGAAAGAAGGATCTAGTATAAAAAAATATAATAAAAATATAAATCAAAGCAAATTTTTTATTTTGGGAATGATTTCTCTTTCTTTTGGAATTTTGTTTCACCTAATATTGTGAAAATTTGAAGAAAAATTTCAAGTTGCTAGGTGTTGTTGAGTTATGCTGATTTCATGCTCAAAAAATATTGAGTATTGGTATCTAGTTCAGAGGAATGCTACTTTTGAAATTTAGGGTGATTTCATGAAAATTTGAAGAAGTTGAAAATTTGGGAATTCTTGGGGTTTTTCATGTGTTCTTGGCATTCTTGAAGAAGAATGACCATAAAGACTACATTTGATCCAAAACTCTAATTGAAAAATGTTTAAAGTTGTTTAAGTTATTTTGCAAAACTGGAGTTAAAAAATATGGGGATAGATGAACCTTTTTTCAAATGGTAATGAATAAATGAGACAAACTTTTAATGGATGACATAGATGCGCTTGTTCTCAAAGTTCGACGACATATTTGAGCCTTTTCCCTTCTGAATATTATTGAATCTCAATGCATCAATTTACATCATCGTCTACATAATAACAAAATCTTACAAAGATATTCATTGTTCTTACTTATATCTTTTTTTGTAATGAAGTAAATAATTCATCGATGAAAATACAGATAATGCATAGCAGAACAAAATTTAGAAAAATTAGCCAGCTCCAATAAATCAAACGTAATTTCTAAACAAAAGATAAGGAGCTAACAGATTTTATTTTTAATTTTTTTCAAAGATACAGAAGCATTAAAACTTCCTCTAATAAATAAGAGTAGAAAACTTGTAAGTCAAAGCCCTCTTCTTCATCACATGTACTACTATTTTCCTTCACCAGAATACCTTGGGTATTCATTATCCATGAGTTTTCTAGCTCCAAAAGTCCTTCCTGCATTTCATCAATTACCAGCCTCCGATCAGAATGTTCAAGTGTTTGATTCCCAACTCATTGTGAATATCAACATGAATGTCACAGAAGTATCTATTGAGATGAGAAGAGCTACGGGTTTAGATGAACTTATAAGGCTATAAGGGCTTCAAGACAATTAATTCGGAGTCTTATGTTTCAAAAAATAGGAATTGGGAATTATCTTAATTTTTTTGTGTGTATTAGTCAATAATTTTTTCAAAATATGTGTGATCGACTATATTTGGGATAAAAATTTGGGGGTATATTGGTAACAACTTGTTAAATGATACTCATTGTTTTCGAAAAGTGAATGTCACATTTTTTGGAATTTCTGCATCACAAAATAATATTGAGCATAATAAATAAATATGTTATTTCTGACACCCCGTAACCTCATGCTCTTATGTACCCATTTTTCAAGCCTTATTTGGTTAGGTGGGGAATGTATTAGAGTCATGGGAGACTTTTAGTTCTTAGACATGTTCAAGACTTCCTCTAGTTGTTAGACATGTTCAAGACTTCCCTACGAGTTGAGTTTTGGGTGGTGGCTCATGCAAGGGTAAACTGTAAACAAGCATAACTTTTAGCACACTTGGAACAAGATGGACAATGATATGTCAAATGAAATTCCTTTGATTTAGCTTTCTAATGCATGTTGTTTCAACTTATTCTGATGTCAGATGAAGGAGTTACGACCATTTTCGTAAGACCCTACCATGTAGTAATATCACATGGCACTTAGATGGACAGTGAGGCTTTGGACGGGCATGTGGGCTTCCTTGAGCTAGAAATGACCATTTCTGGTATGAGGCATTGGGCAAGGCCAGTGAATTGGGCCGTATGTCTTGCCATAAACCATGTGGCTAGCCGTGAAGTGTGTGCAAGTGAGGAAGACTAGGCTTGAGAGGAATTTTGACCAAGTGTGGTGCCACGGACACCTTTGACGGGCTGTGGTAGGTCAGACGGCTCGTGGACTTGGGGCGTTGGGTGGCCTAGCAACATTTTTTCTATAAGTGTGGTTCAATATACCACTACACTGAACGTTTAGCACCACACGACCCGTGAAATTGGCCCGTCTAAGTGACAAAGATGATAATTCATCTAAGTGTTGCCAACTTCCAATTTTTGACCTTATCTCATCTCATGATCACTCCACACGTACGACCCATGAGGCCTTCAGTGGGGCATCACTTTACAAATTTTTTCATCCGTTCACTAATGGAATTTTTATGAATTTAATTCATTCTAATGACCTTTTTATACTTTCAATGCTATCTTAACCTCCCCAAAACACTTAAATCCCATTCAAAAGGATCAAAACTCATTACTCCCAACTTGAATACATTCTTGAATCCTCTCAAAATCCTCTACCAAGACCCCAATGCTAATTCAAGGAAACTTAAGTCTAAGTATGTATTTTAAGGCTCCATTTCAAGCTTCTATTCTTTCCTAACTCAATTTCAAGAGACTTAAGGTCTAAGGTATATGGATTTCAATCATTGGGTCCTTTTACTTGCTATAAAAGTGTGACTATTTGAGCATATTTTAAGCTATGAATCTCATATCTATGTACAAATTTGATGAAAGGTTTCAATGTATATTGCATGATGGTATTACTTAGTATAGGTGGATTGATTTACTTCAAGTTTACTCGCATGATTTCACTCTTGAATTACATGGTTTTATACTAGCATTGCACACCCATTAAGTTCTTGATAAAATGTCCAATTAATGTATCTTGAGTTATTGAAGGTCTAATGCTTGGGATATGAGTTAAGTGACTTTATCATAAAAAAATGGTATTTATATGATGATTTCATGATATGTATCTATAGTGTTGTGAGTTTACCCAAATCAATTCAGGGGTTGATACCTCAATCACCTCGGATGGGGTTGGTAAGCCATCAACCAATTGAGAGATTGATACCTCAGTCAATTCTGGCGGAGGGTGGTCATGTCCATCAAACAATTGAGGAGTTGTTACCTTAATTGCCTTGGATGTGAGTGGTAAGCCTTCCACCAAATTAGGGGTTGATACCTCAGTCACTTCCAATATAGAGTGGTCATGTCCATCAACCAATTGAGGTGTTGATTCCTCAATAACTTCTAAGAGGTGGTCTACCTGGGATTCTAAGTATAAGTTTCTATGATGATGGTATCTTCCTTCACGTGTAATATGTCCTATATAAGTATGTGTTACTTCAAGTATCATTCATATATGTCATATTGTTATTATGCTATCCATTGCTTATGATATTGCATTTTAATTATGTTGACTATTTCTTGTTGTATTACATCCTACATACTTAGTACATTCAAATATATTAACACATACTTTATGCCTAAATAATGTTACCATGTAGGCACCGGAGCCCCTCGCAATCATCCTCATCCTCCCTGTGGATATTACTCTCTCTACAAAGCAACTTGGTGAGTCCTCAGTGTTGGGGACAATGTCTTTAATCTTATGCTATGTATAAAGATTCTCTTTTTTATTGTATGTTTTTTGACTATGAGGGTGAGCCCTATTTCTTCTCTTGGACCCTGCTAAGTTCTATTTTTACAGGTGTTGTTGAACAAGTTATGTAAAGAAGTTATGAGCTTTAACTCTCTTGACTCTTGTATGTTTTAATATTCTGAAAGACTTCCCTTAGTCTCTTTTGCCCTTATTTCTATTCTCTATTGTCGTTTAATTGCTTTCGCCACCAAGGATGTGTAATAATATGTTAAGAGTCTTGCTTGGGGTTCCTTTGGGTTCCCTATTCACCATGTCACATTTAAGCCATAGGCTTGGGTTGTGACAAACTTGCTGTCAGAGCACTAGGTTGTTAATGGTCCTCGAGATCCAACACACCGGGTCAATTAGAGTCTTATTCGTGGTTGTGTTTTGCACCACAACTATGAGTAAGAGGCTATGAGACGTTTGAGGAAATGTTTCCCTTCTTTATGATCTATGTCATTCTATAGAAGTTAGGTAAGGTTTCCCCTATAACAAATGTTCTTTGCCATTTTTAGATCATGCCTAACATAAGAGGAAGAAGAGCCCACACTCCCTAGGAATAACCGACTCACGGAGAGCTCCGGGATACTCTTACCTTGCTAGCTTAAGCCATGGCTAATCAAGTCAATCAAGGGGACCAAACCCCTCATGCTCCTATTTCTACATCTAGGGTAAGAGATTTTATGAGGATGAACCCACCATATTTTAATGGGTTTAAGGTCGATGAGGACCCTCAAGAATTTATTGATAGGGTATACAAAGTATTGGCTATCATAGGTGCGAGGTCGGAAGAGAAGGGGGAGTTGGCAGCATACCAACTCAAGGGGTTGTCCCAAATATGGTATACTCAATGGAAGAAAGATAAGGGAAACAACTAAATGATTCTTTGGCAGGAGCTTAAGGCGGCCTTCCTCAATCGGTTCTTTCCTCTTCAACTTAGGGAGGAAAAAATGATGGAGTTCATGACTTTGAAGTAAAAATCTATCAATATGAGGGAGTATGCCCTCAAGTTCAACCATCTCTTAAAATATGCTTCCCAATTGGTGGTCGATCCAAGATCTAGAATTAATAAATTTGTGATGGTATTTCTGATTTGGTGATTGAGGAGTGCCGGACTGCTATGTTGATTAGTGACATAGATTTGTCACACTTGATGACTTATGTCCAACAATTAGAGAGGCAGAAATTGAAGAAAAGAAGGGGTCATGAGCTCAAGAGGGCTCATTTTAATGGTAAGTTCCAAACTCCCAAGGGTGGCTATTTTCATCAAGGGCAAGGGTCTTCTCATACTCGTAATAAAAGATTCGCCAATGACTACCCAAGGGCCCAAGGTGGTAGTAGTATGGTGCCTAATTCTATGTGTCCAAAGTGTGGTAGGCGCCATGGTGGTGCACGCTTGAGGTATACCAATGCTTGTTTTGGTTGTGGAGAAGTAGGCCACAAGATGATTGATTTTCCATAAAATTACGACAAGTATAAGGATGTTCATCCTCAAGGCTGGGGTGCTAATGAGATTCCTCAAGGGAGAGGGGCCAACAAGGTGGTTCCCCAAGGAACAATTGATTTTATGCTCTTCAAGCGATGCAAAGGGTAGTTGAGGTGCCCCGATGTCATCACCAGTATGTTAAAAGTCTTTGATTTTGATGCGTATGTATTGATAGACACGAGTGCCACTCTTTCTTTTGTCACCCCTCTTATTGCTGAAAAGTTTCATGTTGAGCCTGAATTATTGTGCGAGTATTATGATATGTCTACTCCCATTAATGTATCTGTTATTGCTAGAAAGGTCTATAGAAATTGTCCCATTTGTATCTTGCATAAAATATTGCGTTGTGATCTTGTTGAGTTGGATATGGTTGATTTTGATGTTTTTCTTGGCATAGATTGGTGGCATGCTTAATATGACTCTAGAACTGTAGGGTCAAGTTCCAATTTCCAAATAAACCCATCCTTGAGTTGGAGAGTCATGATGTGGTAGTCAAGGGTTGGTTTATCTCTTGCATTAAAGCCCAAAAGTTGATCTCTAAGGGGTTTCTCTATCATCTTGTGAGGGTTAAAGATATGGAGTCCAAAGCCCTTCCCTTAGAGTTAGTTTCGGTGGTAAATGAGTTCCTAGATATCTTTCCAAATGATCTTCCCAATGTTCCTCCCGAAAGGGAAGTAGACTTTGGTATAGACCTCCTCCCAGATACTAACCCATTTCTATTCCTCTTTACCATATGGCCTCGATGGAGTTAAAGGAGTTGAAGGAGCAATTGAGGGACTTGTTGGATAAGAGTTTCATTACTCCTAGCAGTTACCTTGGGATATACCAGTTTTGTTTGTTAAGAATGAGGATAGTTCTCTTAGAATGTGTATTGACTACCAGCAACTTAATAGGGTCACCATGAAGAATAAGTAGCCTCTACGAAGAATTGATGATTTGTTTGACCAACTTCAAGGGGCTAGTAAATTCTGTAAGATTGATCTTAGGTCTGTGTATCATCAAGTGAAGGTAAGGGAGTGTGACATTCCCAAGACAGCCTTTCGGACTAGGTATGGGCATTATGAATTTGTGGTTAAGTCTTTTGGATTGACCAATTCAATGGCTATCTTGATGGATCTTATGAATAGGGTCTTTAAAGCCTAGCTTGATTCATTTGTTGTGGTCTTCATTGATGATATTTTGACTTTTCCTGTAGTGAGGAGGAGCATGTAAGTCATTTTAAGATGGTGCTACAAAGGTAGCAGGAAGAGAGGTTATATGCCAAATATGAGAAATGTGAGTTTTGGTTACAAGAGGTTGCCTTTATATGTCATGTGGTGTTCAGGAATGGTATTAATGTGGATCCTAAGATGATCGATGTGATTAGAAATGGGCCTAGATTTTTGACTCCATCGAATATTAGAAGCTTCTTGGGCTTAGAAGGTTAGTATTGTAGATTTGTGAATGGGTTCTCTTCTATTGCTTCTCCCATAAAAAGTTGATCCAAAAGAAGGAGAAATTTGTGTGGACCAACGAGTGTGAAAGGATCTTCAAAACCTTGAATGATAAGCTTGTCTCTGCTCCATCTTATTTGTACCACAAGGGTTGGAAGGCTTTGATGTGTATTGTGATGCCTCTTGGATTGGTTTGGGTTGTGTTTTGATGCAAAATAGTAAGGTGATAGCCTATGCTTCTAGACAACTCAAAGTGCACGAAAAGAATTATCCTACTCATGATCTTGAATTGGCTACCATTGTTTTTGTTTTGAAAATTTGGAGTCATTATCTGTATGAGGTGCATTTTGATGTGTTTACCGATCATAATAGTCTCCAATTTGTGTTCACTCAAAAGGACCTCAATTTGAGGCAACGAAGGTAGTTGGAACTTCTTAAAGATTATTATATAAGTGTGCATTATCACCCTGATAAAGCTAATATTGTGGCTGCTACTTTGAGTTGGGTATCTATGGGTAGCCTAGTTCATGTGGATGATAAAGGCAAGGAGGTGGCAAGAGAGGTTCATCAGTTGGCTAGATTGGGGGTTAGGAAGGAAGAGGTTGTTAATGATAGTATTGTGGTTATTGATGGTTCAAAATCTTCTTTGGTTGATGAGGTTAAAGCAAAATAAGATCTTGACCCCTCTTTATTAGAATAGAAGGCCTTGGTGAGAGAGGGCAATGTGGAGGTTTTCTCCCAAGGGGGAGATGGTGCCCTTAGGTACTAAGGTAGATTATATGTACCTTATGTGTAAGACTTGAGAAAGAGGACTCTTGAAGATGCTCATAATGCTTCCTATTTTATTCACCCCAATTCTACAATGTATAGGGATTTGAGGGAAGTGTTTTAGTGAGGTGGTATGAAGAGAGATATTGTTAAGTTTGTGTCCTATTTCCATAATTGCCAACAATTCAAAATCGAGCATCAAGGGCTGGGTGGCCTAACAGAAGAAATAGAGATTCTTACATGGAAGTGGGAGAAAATTAACATGGATTTTGTGGTTGGGTTGCCTAATACTAGAAAGGGTTTTCATTCTATTTGGGTTTTGTGATTGATAAAATGACAAAGTCGGCTCACTTCCTGGTCAAGACTACCTATGGTGCCGAAGATTATGCTAAGCTATACATTCATGAGTTGCTTTGATTCCATTGGGTGCCTTTGTCTATTATTTTGGATCGTGATGCTCAATTTGCTTTCACTTTTGGAGGTCCTTCCAAAGAGGTCTTCGTACCAAGGTAAAGGTTAGCATGAACTTCCACCCTTAAATGGATGGCCAAGATGAAAATACCTATCCAAACTCTCGATGATATGTTTAGAGCTTGTGTTTTGGAGTTTAATGGTAATTGGGATGATCACCTTCCACTCATTGAGTTTTCTTATAATAATAGTTATCATTTGAGTAGCTCCTTTAGAGGCCCTTTATGGAAGGGGCTGTAGATCCCCGGTTGGATGGTTTGAGGTGGGGGGATAGCATTTCTAGGTTTTAATTTTCTTATGGAGGATATGATGAAGGTAAGCTTTACTAGGGAAACATTGAAAACTACCTAAAGTCGACACAAGTCTTATGCCGATGTGAGGAGAAGGGATCTTGAATTTAAAGTTGCTAATTAGGGCTATTTAAAGGTTTCACCCATGAAGGGTGTGGTTCATTTTAATAAAAAGGGTAACTTGATTCAAATATTTGTGGGCCCTTATGTAGTGTTGAGGAGGATTAGAACGGTAGCCTATAAGTCAGAGTTTCCCAATGACATGCATGTGGTTCATCCGGTCTTTCATGTATCCATGTTGAGGAAATGTATAGGTGATCCAAATGCTATTGTATCTTGATGTTGTAGGGGTTATTGAAGACAATTTAACTTATGAGGTGGTTTTGGTAGAAATCTTGGATAGGTAAGTAAAGAGGTTGAGGAACAAAGAGGTAGCCTCCATCAAGGTTCTTTAAAAAATCCAACAAGTTGAAAGTGCCACATGGGAAGCCAAGGCGGACATGCAAAACTGATATCCATATCTATTCCACTCTACTCAAGCCTAAGGTACTACTTTAAGTTCCCCTGTGTGATTTCAAGTCTTAAGTTTCAACCCCTATGTTATTGCATGCATTCATGTTTATATTGACAAGTTTCTGGTGATTTGATGTTCATGTCAAGCCTTTTTTTTTTTTTGAAAATCATGTTTGAAGTACATTTGTTGCATCAATGTGAGGCTAAAATCTTTGTGATTACTTTCTTTGTATACATTTCTGACATTCGGGGATGAATATTCCTGAGGGGTTGATATTGTGACACCCCATAACTCCATGTTCTTATGTACGCATGTTTCAAGCCTTAATTTGTTAGGAGAAGGGTGTATTAGGGTCGTGGGAGACTTCTAGTACTTAGACATGTTCAATAATTTTGGGTGGTGGTTCATGGAAGGGTCAAATTTAAACGAGCTTAACTTTTAGCACACTTGGAACTAGATGGCCCACAATATCTCAAATGAAAGCGCTTTGAGTTATTTTTCTAACTTATTTGGTTTCACCTCATTCTAAGGTCAAATTAAGGAGTCAAAAGCATTTTCATGAGACCCTCCCATATAGTGATGTCACACGGTCATGTAGAAGGACAGTTAGGCTTTGGACGGGTCTTATGAGCTTCCTTGAGCAGGAAAAGACTATTTTTGGTCTTAGACATTGGGGTACGACTACTGGTACGGGCCATGTCGCTTGCCACTAATCGTGTGGTTGTCCTTGGAGTGTGTGCAAGTCAGGAAGAGTGGGCGTGGGAGGAGTTTTGACCAAGTGTTGTGCCACAGGCATCTATGATGGGACAGGTCAGACAGATTGTGGCCATGGGTTGTGGGGTAGCCTAGAAACATTTTATCTCTAAGTGTGGTTCAATGGACCACTTTATGGACGATGTAGCACCACATGTCCCATGAAAGTGGCCCATCAAAGTGACGATGATGGTAATTTTTCTAAGTGTTCCCAACATCCAATTTTTGACCAAATGTCATCTCACAGACACTCCACATGTGAATTTAATTCATTCTAATGACCTTTTTAGACTTCCAATGCTATCTTAACCTCCCCAAAACAGTTAAACCCTATTCCAAAGGATCAAAACTCATTACTACCAACTTGAATACATTATCAAATCCTCTCAAAAGCTTCTACAAAGACCCCACTACAAATTCAAGGAAACTGAAGAACAATTTTGGATTTCAAGGCTCCATTCCAAGCTTCCATTCTTTCCTAACTCAATTTCAAGAGACTCAAGGTCTATGGTATATGGGTTTCAAACATTGGGTCATTTAACCCATGGTGCCCAAGCTTCCTTTTTACTTAAATTTCATGTATCTTAATTGATTTTCTTGTGGGACTTATTTACTATGAATTTGACAATGAATTATGTTGGGGTTTCATTAAAGTGTGACTGTTTGAGCATATTATGATATATGAATCTCAAATCTATCTTGAGATTTGATAAAGGGTTTTAATGTATATTGCATGACGGTATTAACTAGTATTGATTGGTTGATTTACTTCAAGTTTACTTGCATGATTTCACTCTTGAATGGCATGGTTTAATACTACCATTGCACACTCAAGAAGTGTTTGATAAAATATCTGATTACTGTATCTTGAGTTGTTAAAGGCCTAATACTTGGCATATGAGTTAAGAAACTTTGTGATGATGAAAGGATTCATAATTCCATGACATTTATCCATAGTGTTCTGAGTTGATCATAACAAATTTAGGGGTTGATACCTTAATCGCCTCAGATGGGCGTGGTAAGCCATCAACCAATTGAGTGATTGATGCCTCAATTACTTTTGGAGGAGGATGCTCATGTCCATCAACTAATTGAGGGGTTGATACCTCAATTGCCTCAGATGGGTGTGGTAAGACATAAATTAATTGAGGGGTTGATACCTCAATCACTTTCGATGGAGAGTGGTCATGTCCATCAACCAATCAAGAGGTTGATTCCTCAATCATTTTTAAGGGGTGATCTACCTTGGATTCCAAGTACTAAGTTGCTTGGTGTATGATGATGGCCTCTTCCTTCACATGTAATTTGTCTTATATAAGTATGTGTTACTTCAAGTATCATTCATACATGTCATATTGTTATTATACTATCCATTGCTTATGATATTGCAATTTGACTACGTTGCCTACTTTTTGTTGCATTGTATCCTATGTACTTAGTAATTTTAAAAGTAATAATGCATACTCCATCACTACATGATGTTACCTTGTAGGAACCGAAGCTCCTCATGATCATCCTCATCCTCCCAATGGGTAGTACTATCTCTAGAAAGAAAGTTGGTGCGTCCTCAATTTCGGGGATAATATCTTTGATCTTATGCTATATATAAAGACTGTCTTTTCTTTATTGTATATTTTGACTATGTGGGTAAGCCCAGTTTCTTGTCTTGGCCCTCGCTAAGTTTTATGTTTAGAGGTATTGTTGGACAAGTTATGTAAAGATGTTATGAGCTTTGAGTCTCTTGACACTTGTATATTTTAATGTTATGAAAGACTTCCCTTAGTCACTTTTACCCTTATTTCTATTCCCTATTGTTGTTTAATTGCTTTCGCAACCAAGAATGTGTAATGCTATGTTAAGAGGCTTTCTTGGGGTTCCTTTGGGTTCCCTATTCACCGTCATGTCTAGGCCCTAGGCTTGGGTCATGGCACTATTTAACTTGGCTTCAACTTGCATCTATGTCCTTCAACTTTGGGTATGTATAAATAGACACGTACACTTATATAAAATTGAACAAGCATATGTACGTATCCTGTGTAGCATTCTACGTAGCCATTTTGTATAACATGTGTCTTATGTCATGTAAGACAGGTGTGTCTATTTATTTAATTTTTTACAAGTTTAAGTGCTTACTTGTGCACATCCAGAAATGGAGGACAAAATATCAATTAAGGCCAATTTAAAAGAATTTTTTATGTATTGTGCCGATAGAATGCACAATTAACTATTTTTTTGTGTATTAGTCCATGAATATTTTGGAATATATATGACTAGCAAGCCCAAGTGGGATACCGTAAGCATAGCTGTATCTCAGAAACCATTCGTTGACTTAAGCCGACGACTTGATCTCACCACTCACTCAATTAGTGAAAGGCTTAATAGAATCAAGAAATACTGATGTGGGCTTCATGATATTAAAATCAATAAATAAGTAACTCAAACATAATTAAATAAATTTCTCTATATAAATAAAAACAGGTTTTAAATAGACTCAAAGTACATCTTTTGACTTTGTCTATGAAGCTTTCACCAACTATCAAGAAAGTGCTAGAAAAAGTTTAGGGATACCTCAAAACTATAAAACAAATGGAATAAAATAAAATAAGAAATAATCATCTAAATGCTAGGAAGTCTCACCAAGACCTTGGAAATGCTTAGAATCGTCAGCGAACTGCTCACTGAGGTTTATTAGCACCTATATTTGTATCATGAAAAGATGTAGCATCTTACGATGTTAGTATGTAGAATGTACAATATTTAATATGGCTGAGCAGAACAATATGCATCAAGGATACTGAAAGAAAAATTATCACATCATTATAATATGTAAATTTAAAATATTCAAGTTTTTGTCATCAGTCAACAAGGTGCAACTCAATAAAATAATATACTTTTACTCTTGGAAAATTTCTATAACTGATAACCATTACCATATGAGTGAGTAATGATACAATGAACTTATGACATTCCCACAATCATCTCTTATCTTGCCAATGTAAGGGGCGAAATATCGATGAATTTGATATAAAAGTCCCTTTCTGGACAAAAGACAGTTTTCCTATCCTATATAAGCTACATAGTTTATTATGTTCACGTTTATTATACTCTTACCAAAATTAGTGCTACTACTCCCAAAATATATGATTATATTATCATCTCGTCTAGTCTAATGGACTTTAACTTAAAACTCAAACTTATCTAAAAATATCATCATCATCTTTCACAAACATTATGCTTTAAAAACATTTAGGTCATCATCAAACTCTTACTCAAATAATCATTTAACTCAATGCTTATGTAACACCCCCTAATTCTTTTCCCCTAGTCTGAGTAGATGCACAAAGAAAACTGAGAGGATGATTGAGGAAAGTTGCACAGAAAATCCATGAAGGACATCAACGACCTATAGAGAGATCTATGACGTATAGAAAAGGCCTCATAAACCATAGATGACTTGGTGAAATTTTCTATCTTTGAGGCCCATGTATGAGATAACATATAACCCCTAGATTGGTTTTGTGAATTAGCGATCCAAGAATTGACTTTTTAGTATCTTGAGTTATGAGTTACGAGACGGCTTATAGAAGTATTTATGGCCCGTAAAAGAGGTTTCATGAACTCTAGGACAAATTCGAGTAACCTAAACTGTTGGACCCCTCATCTATTAGAGGTCATCTATGACCCATAGAAAGGTCTACTATCATGATCCAAGCCTAGGGCCTAGATGTGACACGATGAATGGGGAACCAAAAGGAACTCCAAATAAGCCTCTTAGCATTCATACACACATCCTTGGTCGTGGAAGAAAAACAAACAACATCAAGAGAGTATAAATAAAGATAAGGGACTAAGTGAAGTCTTTAATAACATAAATCATAAAGATTCAAGGCTCAAAGCATAATTACACCACTTGTCCAACAACACCTATAACATAGATTAGGTAGGTGCCAAGACACTTTCTGGACTTCCCTCTTACTATCAAAGTTCAACATAAAGAGATAACAAGAGTAAGAGTGCAAAGCTAGTGTCCCCGAACTTGAGGATTCACCAATGGCTTATTTTCAAGATGTCCAAAACAACCTCGAGGAGGATAATCATGAGGAGCGTTGGTTCCTAAATGGTAATATCATATAGGCATAGAGTATGAGTTAGTACATTTAAATGTACTA
>JAOTQJ010165346.1:0-31084 GCA_025642045.1 Solanum sejunctum | reverse complement strand
AATCATGAGGAGCGTTGGTTCCTAAATGGTAATATCATATAGGCATAGAGTATGAGTTAGTACATTTAAATGTACTAGTCAAAATGTATTTACATAGGTAATGGGAAGTATAATAATGATATGGAATGCATGATCAATAACAACAAGAACAACATACCCAGTAAAAGAGGGTAGAATGTACGCAGACCTTACCACTATCATAGAAGTAGAGAGGCTATTTTCTGAGAACCCTCATCTCAAAACCCGTAACCAAAAATAACTAGATATGACAGAAAGAAAAAAAAGGGGACAGAAAGAGCAACTAATTAGATAAAACTAACACATAATACACAGATAATGTCAACACATGATAAAAGCAAAGAAACAAACACCTAAATATACCATCAACCTGCTACTCTAATTCACGACCTCCACTTCTTTTTACCTAATATCATGCCCTCAGTGAGATCAAGTTCGGGCATGCATGATCAATGCTTGAGGAAAACATGCTTAGTCATAATCAAGAAATGTAAACTCAATGTGGAGTATAAGTATGCTCAACCCTTACACAAACATGCTTGAGAATGGCTAAGTAATTACCCACTCACCTTATGGTATAGCCCTTTTCGGAGAGTATTGCCAATTCCCCTTATTTATTACATAGTCCTTTGGATAGGTAGTATGAGATATCTCTTACCTTATGATACAATCCTTTTGGTAAGATTCATGATTGATTCTACCTTATGCCATGGCCTCATCGGTAGAAGTCCTTGAGTATCCTTACTTTATGACATAATCTTTTTGGTAAGAAGATGGGTGTACTTACCTTACAATATGATCTTATCTGCAAGAGAGATCCTACCTTACGACATGTCCTTTTTGGTAGGTTGTACCTACCATATGATATAAATTTTTAAGTAGGAACCATAAGTTATTCTACCTTATGGTATGGCCATTTTGGTAGATTGTCCCTACCTTACGATATAATCTTTTAAGTAGGAACCATGAATTATTTATGGTATGGCCTTTTTTGTAGATTATAGAATGTACATACCTTAAGATACAATCTTTTCAGTTGGAGTCACGAAAATAGCTCATCAAACCATCACTTTCAAGTATTAAGAAAAAACTCCTCATTATCCTAAGAACATAAGAATTATGAGAGCCCAACAATTCACTTGCAATGACGTAGGTGCTTGACATGATTTAAACTTGTATAAACATTAGTTTCATCATCATAAAGCCACTTGACTCATAAGCCATGTAATAGATCATCAATAACTCGTGAATCTCTAACACTATATTTTATCAAATACTTGGCGGGTGTGAAATGCTAGTTTTAAATCATACAATTCAAGAGTGAAAATCATTCAAGAAAAAACAATGTAAAACCACCCACCAACACTTAAAAATACTCTCAAGCAATGTACATTTATACCCCTCATCAGATCTCAAAATAAATCATAGATTCATAGCTCAAAACATTCTTAAACATTCACACTTTAATGAAATCCAAATATAGTTCATAATAAAATTCATAATAAGTAAGACCCACAAGTAATTCAACTTAGAAATGTGAAATTCATGTAAAAAGGAGGCTTGGGCACCATAGGTGAAAGGACACAATGGTTGAAACCCACATACCTTAGACTTTGAATTTCATGAAATTGGGTTGTGAGAGACTTGGAGCTTGGAAGTAGGTCTTAGAATCCAAAACTTGTTCTTGGGTTTTATTGAATTTGTATTGGGATCTTGGTGGAGGATCTTGAGAGAATTTGAGAGTGTATTTGAGATGAGAGTAATGAGTATGATATTTTTGGAACAGGGTTTAGGGTTTTGGGGGAGTTAAGATAGGTCGAAAATCTAAAAAGGTCATTAGAGTAATTAAAATTTATGAAAAAGCCATTAGTGAACAGATGGAAAAATTATCACAACCCAAACAAGGGCCAAGATGTGACATGGCGCATGGGGACGCCAAAGGAATAGCAAACAAGCCTCTTATCATATTATTACACATCCTTTGTCATGGAATCAATTAAACAACAATTAAAGAGTATAAATAAGGGCATAGGGATTAAAGGGGAAACCTTCATTTCATAAAATATCAAGATAGTCAAGGTTATAGCATCATTGCATACTTGTCCAACAAAACCTCTAAATATAAATCTTAGCAGAGCCAAGATAAGCAACCGGGCTCATCCTTATAATAATGGCAATAGATAATCAAAATATACAAAATATAATCTAAACATAAGCATGAGAGAAGATAGATATTGTCCCCGGACATGAGGACTCACCAAAAGCTAACTTCAACAATCCTTCCAGACATGTGGAGTAAATCAATAGGGGCTTTGGTTCCGACATGATGATATTATGTAGGCGTAGAGTATGCGTTAGTACTTTGAATGCACTAAGTTTATAGGATGCAATGCAACAAAAGATAGACAATATAATCAAAATGCACAGTTATAGCAACTGATAGTATATTAGCAACATGGTATGCATGACTAATGATTAACGTAAAACATGCTTGAAAAATAATCATACTAACATAGCTTGTTTAACATAATAAGGTGACATGTGTAGATCATCCAAATACCTTATACTAGAGGGTAGGCGATATAACATAGCTCATAACCCTTTCTAGTAGGTAACTGGTGCTACATGAGGGTAGAGGAGTAGCATATGTCATAACTCCTACATGTAAGCATGAGATAATACAACATATTGGATGACACATAAGGGTGAGGTGTACCACATAGTTTATAACCCCTACATGTGAGCACATAACATTAAATCGCATATGAGGATAAGGTGTACAACATATCTCATAACTTCTTCATATGAGTATATTGCATAACCTCAAATCATACACGAGGTTAAGGAGTACAACATAGTTCATAACCCCTTCATTTAGATATGATTAAGTGAGCAGCATTAATTAGTATATGAGGGTGAGGTGTATTACATAGTTCATAACCCCTACATGTAGAAGTTGGCCTTGTACTAGAGGGTAAAGCATATAACATATTTCATAACCCCTTCTAGTAGGCTTCCCAACTTACAAGAGCACAAACCTTAGCATAAGCGCTCAATAACTCATCAACAATTCCCAAGAACATAACAACATAAGAGCCTAACAATTCACTTGCAATACCATAGGTGCTTTAGATGATTTAAGCATATATAGATACATATATATGTATATATATATATATTTCTTTCATCATCATAAGCCACTTAACTTATAAGTCATGCAATAGACCATCAATAACTAAAGAATCCTAAATCAGACATTTATCAAACATATTCGAGGCACATTTTTGGGCACTTTTTTGGGGTCATTTCAAAGTTTAGCAAAGCGTTGCCTCAGTGAAAGCTTGATTGGTCATGTGGCACTTCATGAGTTGTGTGGAGTGCCTATAAGACAAGACTTAACCCCAAATTTGCAATTGGAACACTTAGGAGAAAGTTAGCATCATCGACACTTTAATGGGCCACGTCATGGGCCATGTGATCCTTCACACTTTGTGTAGTGGTCCACTGAACCACACTTAGACAAGAAAATTGTCACGCCCGAAGCCCCATTTGGGTGGACTGGCACCCATTGCCAATAAGGCCCGGGATAACCAAGCTATATCTATGCGCTCTCGATACATATTATAAGGTATTTCTACCCTTGACATGCGTTTAAGAAAATAACAGTGATAACAAGCTAAAAGGAGATGCATATGTCTAGGCCGTTGGGGACACGTGGTTTAAAGTACGATATATGATCACACTTTAATTTACATAGTCTACAAAGCCTCGAGATAAGGAAAAGTATCTGATAAGGGTCGGGATAGGCCCCTCCTCGACTAACTATACAATACAAAAATATAAGCTCTAGATGCACAAACTTTAAAGCAACCTGGAGCTTGGTAACAACAGCTGGATATCCTATACTCTTACTGGGGAGACCTACTAGCACCTGTACCTACAATATCAAATGCAGGCCCCCTATAAGGGACGTCATTACGAGATAATGTACTGATTATATATGGCATGCAATATTATATATAACGTAAGAACTCATATGAAACTATGCATTGGTGTAGGGTAACAGACCACCTTTAGTTATACGTGGGATTATGTACTTTATGTTCCTTTTATCACTTTACATCTACTGTATTATCTGTGCACAACATGTAATACAAATGACTGGCTAATTTGTGGTAAAACTATATTGGGATTGGTCCTGGCTAGGCTCTTCCTTAACGCATTGAGCTACACCCCATGATAGGATCGTCCATGGTTAGGTGATTCTTCCACGCCTCGGGCTACCACCCATCAATAAGCAATATACTTTATTTTATCTTTCAATTACCTTTGATATGATTCTTTTAATAGTCATAATATTAGATTTGTAAGGATGTATATGGAGCATGTGACATGTACAAAATCATACAAGACAATATGACAATGAAAATAGTACGTTATACAAATAATGAAAAGCATATCAGATGAAATAACTCGTGAACTTTATTTAGCAACAAGAACCCATGTAACTTGGTATCCACGTATATATGTAGATTTAAAGGTGACTATATATGGGAGCATATGAACAGGTGAATGAGTGGAGACACAGTTAATAGATGTGTCGGAGTTGGTAAGTGCCTTTATGTGCCAAGGAAGAATCTAGATTTCATGCCAAGTAATACGAAATCAAGTAGCCTTACATACCTCGCTATTACCTCGAGATAACCATCTCTTCTTCCAAATATTTATCTACAATATAGTGGGTGATAAAACTAGCATTAGCAACCAATAGATACATCTTGGTAGACCAATCTCGTTAAAAAAAAACATGGGCAGCAAATGGGTATTTATAAACCCGAGCGTATTCTTTCAACCTTTCCATCACTAATTGTATTTTCTAATACACATTCTCATATACATATCATGTGCAGCCAGTTCTAGTGCCATAAAAGTCTTACAATATCCACAAACCATAGAGAAGTCACTAAAACAAAAGGCAAGTGTGCACTAACTTTCTAAACACATGTTGTCCAAATTTTTAGCACAAGTATAAGTAACATATACTTCTTGTCTTTCATGAAGAAACTATACTAAATACATAACTAAAATTACTTACATTTTCCTTCTAGATTCATCCTTCCTTAAAGAACCCTAGAGGGTTGTATTAGTTGATTTGTAAAGTGAAATAAAGAGAAGACGAATTTTTTTCGAAAGTTGAAAAATTGTTGCAAGTAAAATGATCTAAGGGGCTAGTTTTGAGCCATTTTTAAAGTCTCTGTTAGCCGAATTTCTCTTTCCCTTTTGAGAAATAGTTAGTACACATTAAAAATATGGTGATACATCAGCTTGTCCGTCACACTTGGACCTAAATGGGTCTCAAAGTTGATGGACCTTTACTGCCCATTTCCCAAATTCGTCTTAGTTAGTTTTGGGCCAAAATAGTCAAGTAGGTTGTGATGTCCTTGGACCCTTTTAATATCCTTCTTGCGTAAAAGATGAGCTAAATTTACACCCTTAACAAGGACCTTATTCATAATTGGACTTGGACAAATTTGACATCGAGCCTCGTCTCTGTTTAGCTAGCAAATTCAAGCTAAGCAAGTAAGTGACTCACCTGCTAGCTTCCTAAGTCCTGCAAGCACCTCAATTGTCTTACTTCATTTAAGGTTGTGATCTCCTCAATTCAACTTTAAACGTATTTGCACTTGACACTTTTCAGCGTTAGACATACATATTGCCCTTTAACTAGAGATTTAAGCACGTTTCAAAATGGGCGCTAATTTAACAAAACCATATCATGTTTCATTTACATAGTACTAGTATTTTAAGATGAGGGGGGTTATAAAAATATGCCTACGCCACCCTACACCTAGGTACTATGAGCTATCAAACCCTACACAACTAGTCAAGGGTGCCCATGGCACCATACTTAACAAAAAATTTCTCCCATGCCCATCAAGCCTCCCTTGAACACACCTTATGACCATCCATATAGTCAGTGGCAAGCCACACCGGCTATGTCACTGGCCATGTCACCTTCCTTAGGACAAAAATGGCCTTTTCCTATTCAAGGTTATCCCAACGGCTCGTCAAACACCTCACTGCATGTCAAGGATTCCATCTGATATCACTGCATGGGAGGGTCTCATGAACACAGCTATAACACCTTTATTCGCACTCAAAATAAGGTGAAACTAAGTGCACTAGATAGCTAACTCGAAGGGTTTTCATATAACATGTTATAGGCCACCTAGTTCTATGTGTGCTAAAAGTTATTCTTGCTTAAATTTGACCCTTGCATTAACCAACACCCAAAAGCCAACTCATAGGGGATTCTTGGACTCGTCTAAGTACTAAAAGTCTCCCAAGATCCTAATACTCCCCAACCTAACCAAATGAGGCTTGAAACATGGATACATAAGAGCATGGCGTTACGGGGTATCCAATCTCTCCCCTTTGGGAACATTCGTACCCGATTGTGAATAAAATCAACACAAGGAAAGTAATCATGAAGATTTTGGCCCAACATGGATGCAATAGACAAACTTAAACATTATTTTCAAATAGTATCTACATGAGCATCAAAATCACCATAATCTTGTTAATATAAATATGAATGCATGTAAAAGACATAAGAGCCAAAACATAAAACTTGAAATCATAGAAAGGACATAGTTTACTATCTTAAGCTTGAATAGAATGAAAGAGGCATGGTTATTAATTCTTCATGCACGCTCCGGTTTGCCAAAAGACACCTTCAACTTGACGATTCTTCCAAAGGACCTTGATGAACACCATATCCTTACTAATCAACCTTTACTTCTATCCATGAAACTTCTCCACTAGACCTTCTCTTAAGTCAACTTATCTTCCACAACATCCACAACCTCAAAGATGTCTCTAGCACTTGAGTCATCAACATATCTCCTCAACCTAGATGCATGAAGAACCATACGAACCATTCCCATATCCATAGGCAACTTTAACTTATAGGCCATCTCACCAATTCTCTTTAACTACCTATAAGGAACTTCACACCTTGTACTTAATTGTCAACCTTATACACACCTATCCTACCTTGATACCTAAAGACACCATCTGCCCGTTGGGAGTGAACCGCCATTCTCAACTTCACCCAAAATCATTCCCAACCTAGTCAACCAGTGAACTTATCCAACCACCCCTTTTTGTTTCCCCAAAGCTTCATACTTCCCATAAATAGCATGCAACCTCACATTTATCAAAATTCACAAGATCATGCTCAAATGATCAGCAAGCTCTACTTAAGTCAATACTACATCACTAGAGACCATCACAAGCATGAAAAGGTAGGGTTTTAAGATCCTATTCACGAAACCCATAAACATAGTTGGTGCATAAGTCAACAAAATAACTCCACCATAACTTAAAATACTCACTCCTAGTCTGATAGCACACCTAGGATACCACCTGCCCTCATCCTCACTTAGGGACAAAACTCGAACCAAAGATCAATCTTAGGAAGTGACTAACCCATTTTAGTTGACCAAATAGATTGTCTATCCTTAACCATCATATTACAACCTTATAGGTCCTGTACTCATTGGAAGCATAATATGCAAGTAGCTAAACTATCTCAAGACCTCCAACCCATCAAACCAATTACAACCAAGATCATAAGAATAGACTCTATGCAATAAGAACATGGGGCAACCCTTAAAGACCTTCTAGCCATAATAGACTCACCTAACCATTTAGGTCACGCATGAATCTTACTACCAACAAAAAGGAATAATGAAAGAAATAGCCACTCCCAGAACTATCAAAGCATGTACAACAAAATTCAAGAAAACCCATGACATACTGATAGCATCATCGGGAACCTCATCCCCTCCTTACCTCCTTTAAAGAGCGTAGAACCAATTATGTCTTGGAGCACTCTTTGGATCAACATCACCACCTTTACGCTTGTTTTGACCATATGGATAATATAGAATTTCATTGCCCACCACACCATAAACAAAGCATGCTCTCGTGTTTCTCCAATATGTGCCACCGTGTTTCCTCCCACATTTTGGGTATCTAGGATGAGCCTCCCTCTCAACACCTTCTTGGAGCCTTGGGTTAGGTGACCCTTACTTGTCAACCCTCTTGTTTGTAGAACTAGAAGATATTTAGTCTTGAAACTAAAAATCTTGTTGATATCGATCACCCTTAAATCGAGCCCTCTTGGACTCCCCACTTCTCTTATTCTTAAGTTTCTACCTTTTAAGTTGTTCCACAAAGGTCATAAGCCAAGAAAAACCCGTATCTCTTATAAGCATCATAGTACAACACTTTTCACTTACCAAATTGGATTCCCCCATTGCAATGTTGTTCATCCTTGACCTAGGTTCGGCCATCAAATGTGGAGCATACTTGGAAAGTTGAACATGAGAGCATATTCCCTCACACTCATGGAACCTTGCTTAATGTTCATGAACTCCATCAATTTAGCCTCTTTCTACTCAAGAGGGAAGAAATAGTTGGGGAAGGTGGCTTTGAACTCCTCCCAAGGAATAGCATCATGGTTTTCCCTCTCTACCTTATATTGCACAAATCGAATTTGAGCTACACCTTTTAGATGATAAGCCGCTAGAACGCCATTTTGTATGAACTTACACCTATGATAGATAACATCTTATACACATCATATATGAATTCTTGGAGGTCTTCATCCACATTACACCGATAGAACTCTGGTGGGTTCATCCTTGTAAATTCCCTCACCCTAGAGGCTGGAGTAGGAGCATAAGAGGCTTGGTCCCCTTGGTTGATTTGATTAATAATGTCATGGCCTAACACGATTATAGAATTTTAGAACTAAACCTTGGTAGCCCTTCCACCTTGAGGAGCTTGAGGATTAGGGTAGGTCGATTGTCCCTCTAGTATGCGAACTCTTCTTCCTCTTGGGATAGGCATGATCTAGCATAGCAAAGAACAATCATTTGGGGGAAACCTTACCTTAACTTTTATAGCATGACATCGAGTAAGAAGATGGCAAAGATATCCTAGAACATCTCATAGCCTCTTACTCATAGTGGTGGTGCAAAACAAAACCAGAAATAAGACTTTAATCAACGCGGTGTGTTCGATGTCGAGGATCATTAACAATATAATGCTGTGATAGAAAGTCTTTCATAACGCAAGCCTAGGGCATAGACATGACTAGACAAATGGGGAACCAAAAGAAACCCTAAACAAGCCTCTTAGAATGTCATACATATATCCTAGGATGTGAAAGCAAAATAAATAATATCAAGAGAGCATAAATAAGGATAAGGGACTAAGGGAAGTCTTTAATAGCATATATCATAAAGAGTCAAGGTTCAAAGAATAATTGCACCACTTGTCCAAAAACAAATCTCACATAGATTAGGTGGGGGTCAAGACACTTTCCAAGCTCACCCTCTTAGTATCAAACTTCAACATAAAGAGATAACAAGAGTAAAAGTGCAAAGCTAGTGTACCCAAACTTGAGGACACATCGATAACTTATCTTCAAGATATCCAAACTAGCCGCAAAGAGGATGATCGTGAGGAACCGTAGTTCTTACTAGGTAACATCATGTAGGCATAGAGTATGCATTAGTATGTTTGAATGTACTAAGTATGCAAGATGCAATGCAACAAGAGATAGACAACATAGTCAAAATGCATTTACATAGGCAATGGGAAGTATAATGATGATATGGCATGCATGATCAATACTTGAGGTAAAATATTCTTACTCATAATCAAGAAATGTAAACTCAATATGGAGTATAAGTATGCTCAACCCTTACACAAACATGCTTGAGAAGGGCCAAGTAGTTACCCACTCACCTTACGGTATAGCCCTTTTCGTAGAGCATTTCCAATTCGCCTATTTTATGACATTGTCCTTTGGTTAGGTAATATGAGATAGCTCTTATTTTACGATACTATCATGCCCAAAGTCCCATTAAGGCATACTATCATCCGTTGCTAATAAGGCTTGGGAGAATCCACCTGTATCTATGTGCTTTGCATACATATTATAAGGGATTTTTACATTAAACATGCCTTTAATAAAGTAAATAGTAATGACAAGCCAAAAAAAATGTATATGGCTAGGACATCTAGGCCATGGTATCTAGAGTGCAAGACATGACTATACTTCAATTTACATAGTCTACGAAGCCTCTAGATAAGGAAAAATATCTGATAAGGGTTAGGATAGGCCCCGCCTTGACTAACTATACCATATAGAAAAATACAAGATCTAGACATGCAAAGCTTTGAAGAAACCTAGAGCTTGGTAACAATAGCTGAATATCCTATACTACTACTAGGGAGATCTACTAGCACCTAAACTACAACATGAAATGCAGGTCCCCTTAAGGGAAGTCAGCACGAGATAATATACTAAATATGTAAGGCAGAAAATACTGTATATGAATTAACAACTCAAACAAAAATATACAATTGTGTAGGATAAGATACCACCTTTAGTTATACTGTGGGATCATGTACTTTATGTTCTTTTAATTACTTTACCTTTTTAGTGTAATATATGCACAATATGTAATACAAATGACTAGTTAATCAGTGGTAAATCTATATCGAGATCGGCCCTGGCTAGGTTTTTCCTTTAACCCTTTGGGCTAGCCCCCATGATAGGATCAAACCTGGCTAGGCGATTCATCCACCACTCAGGTTACTATCCATTAATAAGCAATATACTTTACTTTATCTTTCGATTACCTTTGAGATGATTCTTTGGTTGTCGTAATATTGGAGCTGTAGGACTATAGGTACAACATATGTAATCACAAAAGATAACACCATATTGAAAGGAATAAGTTACAAAAATAATAAAATGCGTATGAGATGAAAGAACTCGTGAACTTTATTTAGCAACAAGAACCCATGTAACTTGGTATCCACATATTTATATAGATTTGAAGGTGATAATGTATGGGAGCATATGAACATGTGAAATAGTGGAGACACGGTTAGTAGTTGTGTTGAAGTTGGTTAGTGCCACATGCCAAGGAAGAATCTACATTTCATGCTATGTAATGCAAAATTGAGTAGCCTTACATACCTCATTGTACGACCTCACTATTACCTTGAGATAACCTTCCCTTCCTATAAATATTTATCTACAACATTATAGGTGATAAAACTAGCATTAGCAGCGAATAGATACATCTAGGTAGCCCAATCTCATTCAAAAAACATACGGGCTGCAAGCGTATAATTGTAAACCCAAGCATATCCTTTCAAACTTCTACCTCTAATCGTATTTTCTAATACACATTATCATATACATATCATGTACAGCCAATTTTAGTTCCACAGCCTACAAAGTACATCACATAACAATTTTATTCAACCTACAAATAGGCGACATAATGTTACATCCCTTCATTACATTTCAACGTCGACAATCCCAAATCTATTTTAACTTTACCCAAACTATACTCAACATATCTATACATACAATAGCCTTAAAATAGTCTTAGAATAGTACCAAACTAGTCATGAAGTATGTGAGGCAATAGCCTTCCATCCATCAGCCCACAAGTTCATACGAAGAACACAATTGCAATATCCTATAAGAACTCATTTTTGCAGAAAGTTAAAGTGGTGTCGCGGCTTAGTTACATCATAACAAACTATATCTTGTAAAAAATGAGTCTTACTTCATAATTTAGCCGACCAAGAAGAGAAAATCCTCTTGAATAACAAGAAAAGTTCACAATAATCCTTAGGACACATGCTATCCAAATTTCTAGCACAAGTATAACTACCATATATTTCTTATTTATCATGGGATAAGTATAAAAAATATATGTATATTTATACTTAACCTAACCTTCAAGATTCAGGTTTCCTTCAAGAACCCTAGAGGGTTGTATTGGCTGCCTTGTGAAGTGATGTAAAGAGAAAAAGAAGAGTCTTTAGGAAGCTGAAAATCTGTTCCAAAGTGAAATGACTTAAAGGGCTATTTTTGAGTCCTTCTAAAGTCTCTCTTTGGCTGAATGTTTCTTGGATTTTTGACCATATACTACCACATATTAATAATCTAGTAAGGCAACAACTTCGTCCTCACACTTGGGCCTAAATGGGTATCAAAGTTGATGGGCCTTGGCTGCCCATTTTTCTAATTCTTCTTCACTTAGTTTGGGACCAATTAGTCAAGTAAGTTATGATCTACTTTGGACTTTTTATTATTCATCTTGGTCTGTAAGTATTGTCCATTTAGGATGGTAAAACATGAGCTAAAGTTACACTCTTTAGAGAACTTTATTCACTGTCGGACTTGGATCCTCTAATCGTATTTTTTAATACACATTATCATATACATATCATGTGTAACCGATTTTAGTTCCACAGTCTACAAAGTACATCGCATAACAATTTTACGCAACATACAAATAGGCGGCATAACGTTACATCCCTTCGTAACATTTCAACGTCGACAATCCCAAACCTATTTTAACTTTACCCAAACTATACTCAACATATCTATACATAAAATAGGCTTAAAATAGTCTTAGAACAGTACCAAACTAGTCATGAAGTATGTGAGGCAATAGCCTTCCATCCATCAGCCCACAAGTTCATACGAAGAACACAATTGCAATATCCTATAAGAACTCATTTTTGTGGAAAGTTAAAGTGGTGCAGCGGCTTAGTTACATCATAACAAACTATACATTGTAAAAAATGAGTCTTACTTCATAATGTAGTCAGCCAAGAAGAGAAAATCCTCTTGAATAACAAGAAAAGTTCACAACAATCCTTAGGACGCATGCTATCCAAATTTCCAGCACAAGCATAACTAGCATATATTGCTTGTTTATCATGGGATAAGTATAAAAAATACATGTATATTTTCACTTGGCCTAGCCTTCAAGATTTAGGTTTCCTTCAAGAACCCTAGAGGGTTGTATTGGCTGCCTTGTGAAGTGAAGTAAAGAGAAAAAGAAGAGTCTTTAGGAAGCTAAAAATCTGTTCCAATGTGAAATGTCTTAAAGGGCTATTTTTTATCCCTTTTAAAGTCTCTCTTGGGCTGAATGTTTCTTGGATTTTTGACCATATACTACCACATATTAATAATCTAGTGAGGCAACAACTTCATCCTCACACTTGGGCCTAAATGGATATCAAAGTTGATGGGCCTTGGCTGCCCATTTTCCTAATTCTTCTTCACTTAGTTTCAGCCCAAATAGTCAAGTAAGCTATGATGTACTTGGGACTTTTTATTATTCATCTTGGTCTGTAAGTATTGTCCATTTAGGATGGTAAAACATGAGCTAAAGTTACACTCTTAAGAGAACTTTATTCATTGTCGGACTTGGATAAATTCGACGTCGGGCCTCGTTTCTGTTTATCTAGCAAATTTAAGCTAAGCAAGTAGGTGACTCACCTTCTATCTTACTAAGTCCTACAAGAACCTCACTTTTTCATCTCATTTAAGTTCTTGACTCCTCTATTTGACTTAGAACTTATTTACACTCGACCTTCTTTAATGTTAGACATATATATCGCTATTTAATTTGAGATTCAAGCATCTTTAAAAATGTACGCTAATTTGACCAAACCATATCATGTTTCATTTACTTAGTACTAGTATTGTAAGATGTAGGGTGTTACATACTCCCCCCGAGGAACATTAATCCTCAAATGTTAGCACAATTGGATAGCTTAACCAAGTTTAAACCTTTACTTACACAAGCATTAATAACATACTAAGTATTCAATCGGACGTACCTATTAGTGTCCCAATTCTGCATCTCAGACTTCCTATTTAACTTCAAATAAGTAAGGGTATTTTGATTTCATCTCGTTCTCGACCTCCGATGTTATTTCTTCTGATTGCTGGTTTCTCCAAAGTACTTTTATTGAAGGTATTTCTTTATTTTTTAGGTTCTTAACTTAACAATCTAGAATAGTAATAGGTACCTCTCTATATGTAAGATCTTCTATAACCTACACGTCTTCAAATAGAGTGACAAGGGACGGGTCACCTATGTATTTTCGAAGCATTGAGACATGAAAAATTGGATGAACCATTGAAATCTCTTGGGGTAGCTCTAGTTCATATGCAACCTGCCCGAACCTTTTAGTAGTTTTATATGGCCCAATGTAACGTGGGCTCAGTTTTTCTTTCTTACCAAATCTCATAACCCCTTTCATTGGAGACATCTTGAAAAATACCCAATCCCCTACTAAGAATTCTATTACTCTCTTTCTAACATTCATATATGATTTGTGACGACTTTGGGCTATTTCTAGCAGCTGTTGTATTAGCTTAACTTTTTTCATGGATTGCTATACTAGATCTGGCCCATGTAAGGCGGTTTCACCCACTTCAAATCATCCAATGGGTGACTTATATTTCCTTCCATACAAAGCTTCATAAGGTTCCATCTTGATACTCGAGCGGTAACTATTATTATAGGAATATTCAATTAGTGGAAAATGGTCCACCCAACTACTTTTAAAGTCCAATGCATAATCTCGCAACATATCTTCAAGTGTCTGAATAATATGTGTTTCTTGACCATCTGTTTGAGGATGGAATGTTGTACTCAAATTCACTTGTGTCCCTAAACTCATTTGGAAGAACTTCCAAAACTTTGCAGTGAATTGAGCCCCCTGATCAGAGATAATGGAGATTGGGACTCCATGTAGCTTGACTATCTCTTTGAGATATAGATTGGCATACCCTTCAGTTGTATAATTACTCTTAATTGGCAAAAAGTGTGCTGACTTTGTGAGTCTGTCAACTATTACCCATATGGAGTCAAACTTCTAAAATGAGCAAGGCAACCTACTAACAAAATTCATATTGATCATATCCCACTTCCATGTTGGAAGTTCTATACATTGCATATAACCTTCTAGCTTTTGGTGTTCTACTTTCACTTGTTGGCAATTTTGACATTGAGCCACAAATTCGACAAGGTCCTTTTTCATGCCTCCCCACCCAAACATTCCCTTCAAATCATGGTACATTTTAGTTGATCTTGGATGGATGGAATATTAGGAATGATGGGCATATTCCATTATCCTCTTTCTTAATCCATTGATATCTGGAACACATAATCTATTTTAGCAATAAAGTGATCCATTTTGTGTAATTTCAAACCCCTTTATCATACCCTTACTCACTTTTTCCTTAATTCATCGTAAAATTGGATCCTAGAACTATTTTTCTTTTACATCCATTACTAATGAAGAGTCCACAACATTACGCACAACAACCCCTTCCTTTGAAGTTTCAAGAAGGCGAACTCCCAAATTAGCTAGTTGTCAGAGATCCTTAGCCACTCTTTGACTTACCATGGCTTGATCACCCATATTCATGATTGCTTATGACTCAGAGCATCGGCTACCACATTTGCTTTTCCTGGGAGGTAAAGTATATCAACATCATAATCCTTTATTAACTCTAGCTGTAACACCCCACATCTTACAATACTAGTCCTATGCAAATGAAACATGATATGGTTTGGTCAAGTTAGTGCCCATTTTTAAAGTGGGTAAATATCCAATTAAAGGGCTATATGTATGTCTAACGCTGAAGAGGGTCGAGTGTAAATAAGTTTTAAGGTAAATTGAGAAGATTAAAACCTTAAATAAAGTAAGAGAATTAAGGTGCTTGTAGGACATAGGAAGCTAGCAGGTGAGTCCCCTACTTGGTTAGCTTAAATTTGCTAGCTAAACGGAGACGAGGCTCGAATTTGTCCAAGTCCGATTATGAATAAAGTCCATGTTAAGGGTTTAACTTTAGCTCATGTTTTAGCATCACAAATGGACTATATTTTTATCCCAATAAGAATATTAAAAGGGCCCAAGTACATCACAATCCACTTGACTATTTTTGGGCCCAAAACTAACTAAGAGGAATTTGGGAAATGGGCAGCCAAGGCTCATCAACTTTGAGACATATTTAGGCACAAGTGTGAGGGCTAAGCTTACACCAGCTTATTAAAGTGTACTAACATGTGGTCAAAAAGGCAAGAGAAGGTCGGCCAAAAGAGTCTTTAAAAGTGTCTCAAAAGTAGCCCCTTAAGTCATTTTACTTGCATCAATTTGTCAGCTTTCCAAAAAAACTCTTGTCTTCTCTTTACTTCACTTTGCAATGCAACTAATACAACCCTCTAGGGTTCTTGAAGGAAGGTTGAATCTTGAAGGCAAAGGTAAGTAATTATAGTTATCTATTTAGTATAGTTTCTTCATGAAAGATAGAAAGTATATGCTAGTTATGCTTGTGCTGAAAATTTTGACAGCATGTGTTTAGAAAGTTGTTGCACACTTACCTTTTGTTTTAGTGACTTCTCTATTGTTTGTCGGTTTTATTATGAAGAGACATTAATGTTCTTAATATGGTTTGAGTTATAGATATTACCCTAAGTTTGCTGCCCTGATTTTGGTTTCCATTAACAAATGAGTTTTATTGTGCTATCTTAAATGTGATGTTGATTGGAACTTGTGGGCTGATGTGTCATGCCTAAAGCCCCATTTGGGCTGACTGGCACCCATTGACAATATGGCTCAGGAGAATCAACCTGTATCTATGTGCTTTCTATATATGTTATAAGGGATTTTTACGTACAACATGTCGTTAAGAGAGTAAACTATAATAACAAGACAAAAGGAAATACATATGGCAAGGCCGTTGGGGCCATAGTGTTTAAAGTACGATACATGACCATACATTAATTTACATAGTCTACAAAGCCTCAAAATAACAAAAAGTATTTGATAAGGGTCAGGACAGGCACCGACTCGACTAACTATACAACACAAAATATAATCTTTAGATGCACAAACTTAGAAGCAAACTGTAGCTTGGTAACAACCACTGGATATCCTATACTCCTACTGGGGAGAGCTACTAGCACCTGTATCTGCAGCTTGAAATATAGGTCCCCCATAAGGGACGTGAGTACAAAATAATATACTGAATATATAAAGTAGGAAATACTGTACATGAAGTAACAACTCAAATGAAACCATGCACTAGTGTAAGATTAAAGACTACCTTTGGTTATACTTTGGGATCATGTAATTTATATACTTTATAGTACATTACATTTACTGTATAGTCTGTGCACAACATGTAATACAAATGACCAGCTGATCAGTGGTAAAACTATATTGAGATGTCCCTAGCTAGGTTCTTCCTTAACCACTCGGGCTTCTACCCATGATAGGATCGTCCGTGGCTCAATGATTCTTCCACCCCTTGGGTTACCACCCATCAACAAATAATATACTTTACTTTATCTTTTAATTAACTTTGAGATGATTCTTTTGGGTGATTATAGGATTGGAGCTGTAGGGTTGTCTATGTAGCATATGACATGTAAATAATCATACAAGACAATAAGACAATGAAAAAAGTACGTTACACAAATAATTAAAATGCATATTAGATGAAACAACTCATGAACTTTATTTAGCAACAAGAGCTCATTATAACTTGGTATCCACATATGTTTGTAGATTTGAAGGTGACTATGCATGGGAGCATATGAGCATGTGAAAGAGTGGAGATATGGTTAATAATTGTGTCAGAGTTGGTAAATGCCTTTATATGCCAAGAAGGGATCTATGCTTCAAGCCAAATAATACGAGATCAAGTAGACTTACATACCTCATTGTATGACCTCGTTACTACCTTGAGCTAACCTTCCCTTCCTCCAAATATTTATCTACAACATAGTAGGTGATAAAAATAACATTAGCAGCCAATAGGTATATCTTGGCAGCCCAATCACATAAAAAAATAACACATGGGCAGCAAGCGGGTATTTATAAACTCGAGCTTATTCTTTCAACCTTTCCGCCCCTAATCGTATTTTATAATACACATTCGTATGTACACATAATGCGAAGCCTATTTTAGTGCCATAATAGTCATATAACAGACGACAAAGCACAACACATAACAATTCTACACAACCTACAAATGGATAGCATAACATTACCTCCCTTCGCTGTATTTTGACGTTCACAATTCCAAACCTATTCCAACTCTAACAAAATGGTTTCAACGACATTATACATAATAATAGTCCTAAAATAGTCTTAGAAACACACCCAACAATTCGTGAAGGAGGTGAGCAAATAGCCTTCCATCCAACAACCCACAAATTCCAATCAATATTACACTTAAGATAACACAATAAAACTTGTTTGTTAAATGAAACTAAAATCAGGGCAGCAACCATAGTGTCATATCTATAATTCAAACCATGTTAAGAACATCAACCTCTTTTCATAATACAACACACAAACAGTAGAGAAGTCACTAAAACAAAAGGCAAAGAGAAGTCACTAAAACAAAAGGCAAGTGTGCAGCAACTTTCTAAACACATGTTGTCCAAATTTTCCAGAACAAACATACTAGCATATACTTCTTGTCTTTCATGAAGAAACTATACTAAGTACACAACTATAATTACTTACATTTACCTTCAAGGTTGAGATCCTTTTTATGAAACCTAAAAATTTCCTTTAGCTGCTTTACAAAGTCAAGAAAGAAGTACAATAAAGTTTTGTGAAAGTTGAAATTTTCCAAGTCTAAGAGTGAATGAAATTTGCTGCTTGTAATCCCTTTTTAACTTTCTTTTGAACTTTTGAAACTTTCTTTTGAACTTTTGACCACCGAATACCAAATATTATTAAGCTGGTTATACAGAATCCTGGCTCTTACACTTGAGCCTAATTGGGTCTCATACTTGATAGGCTTGGGCTGCCCATTTTCCAACTTTCTCTTCACTTAGTTTGGGCCCAATTAGCCAAGTGGGTTGTGGTGTACTTGGTCCCTTTTATTATTCATTTTCAGCTTAAACTATAGTCCATATGTGATACTAAAACATGGGCCAAAATTACACTCTTAACATGGACTTTATTCATAATCGAACTTGGAATAATTTGACATCGAGCCTCATCTCCGTTTAGCTAGCAATTTAATCTAAGCAAGTATGTGACTCGCCTACTAGATTCTTAGGTCTTACAAGCACCTGAATTATCTTACTTTATTTAAGGCAGTGATCTCATCAATTTGACACAAAACATGTATACACTCGACCCTCTTAAGGGTTAGACGCACATATCCCTCTATAACATGAGATTCGAGCACTTTTAAACAAGGGTGCTAATTTGACCAAACAATATCATGTTTTATTTATGTTGTGCTAGTATTGTAAGATGTGTAGAATTACATCCTATCCCCCTTAGGAACATTCATCCTTGAGTATTAGCACAATTGGATAGCTTAACCAAGTTTAAACCTTTACTTACATAAACTTTTGACAACACATGAAGTATTCAATTACACGTACCTGTTAGTGTCCTAATTCTGCATTTTGGACTTCCTCTTTAACTTAAAATATGTAAGGATATTTTGATTTCATTGCATCCTTAGTCTCCCATGTTATTTCTTCTGCTTGTTGGCTTCTGCAAAGTACTTTTACTGAAGCTATTTCTTTATTCCTTAGCTTCTTAACTTGATGATCTAGAATAGCAATAGGTACCTCTTCATATGTGAGATATCCTGTAACTTGAACATCCTCAATAGGAGTGATACGAGATGATTACCTATGCATTTTCAGAGCATTGTGACATGAAAAACTGGATGAACCATTGAAAGTTCTTAGGGTAGCTCTTGTCCATATGCAACCTGCTCGAACCTCTTAATAATTTGAAATGGTCCTATGTAACGTGGGCTCAATTTTCCTTTCTTACTAAATCTCATAACTCCTTTTATTAGACACACCTTTAAAAATACCCAATGCCTTTCTGAGAATTCCAGTTCTTTCCTTCTAGCATCTGCATATGATTTTGTGATGTCTTTGGGATATTTCTTCCCATTGTTGTATTATCTTAACCTTTTTCATGGTTTGTTGTACTAGATCTGGACCAAGTAAGGTAGTTTTACCCACTTTAAACCATCTAATCGATGACTTACATTTCCTCCAATAGAAAGCTTTGTAAGGTGCCATCTTGATATTCATGTGGTAGCTATTATTGTAGGCAAATTTAGTAAGTGGCAAATTGTCCACCCAACTACCTTTAAAGTCCAACAAACAAGCTCACCACATATCTTCAAGTGCCTGAATGGTGCGTTCTGCTTGACTGTCTGTTTGAGAGTGGAATGTTGTACTCAAATTCACTTGTGTCCCTAAACTCCCTTGGAAGGACTTCCAAAAATTCACAGTAAATTGAGTTCCTCGGTCAAATATATTAGAGATTGGGACTCTGTGTAGGCTGACTATCTTTTTGAGGTATAGTTTGGCATACTATTCAGCTGTATAATCACTCCTGACTGGCAAGAAGTGTGCTGACTTTGTGAGTCGATCAACTATTAACCATATAGAGTCAAACTCCTAAAACGAGCGAGGCAACCCAGTAACAAAATCCATTTTGATCATATCTCACTTCTATGTTGGATGTTCTATAAACTTAATATAGCCTATTGGCTTTTGGTGTTATACTTTCACCTGCTGGCAATTTGGACATTGAGCCATAAATTCTACAAGGTCCTTTTTCATGACTCCCCACCAAAACATTCCCTTTAGGTCATGTTATATCTTAGTTAATCCTCGATGGATGGAATATCGGGAATGATGGGCTTCTTCCATTATCCTCTTTCTTAATTTGTTAATATCAGGCACATATACTCTATTTTAGTAGTAAAGTACTCCATTTTGTGCAAAGTCAAAACCCTTTATCGTACCCTGACTCATCTTTTTCTTAAGCTATCATAGAATAGGATCCTCAAACTATTTTTGTTTCACCTCCATTACTAATGAACACGCTACTACATTATGTACAATAACCACTTCCTTTGGAGACTCGAGAAGATGAACTCCCAAATTGGCTAGCTAACATAGATCTTTAGTCACTCCTTGACTTACCATAGCTTGGTCACCAGTATTCACGATTGCCTTACGACTCAGAGCCTAGGCTACTAAATTTGCTTTCCCCAAATGGTATAGTATATCAACGCCATAATCCTTTATCAGTTTTATCCATCTCTATTTCCTTAAGTTTAGGTCTTTCTACTTAAAGATGTATTGCAGGCTTTTATGATCAGTATATATGTCAAGTTGAACCCCATTCAAATAGTGGCACCATATTTTCAGAGAAAATATAATTGCTGCTAGCTCAAAATCATGAGTTAGGTAGTTTTTCTAGATGCATAAGCAATTACCCTACCATGTTATGTCTATATAAACCTTAAGCCAACTCCTGAAGCATCACAATACACTGTATACCCTTTGGTGCCTTCTGGAAGTACTAGCATAGTTGCAGAAGTTAGCTTATTTTTCAACTCCTGGAAGCTCCTTTCACATGCATTATTCCATTTGAACTTGGTTGCCTTATGTGCCAACGTTGTTATAGGTGCAAAAACAGAATAAAAACCTTTAACATTCCTCCTGTAAGAACCTACCAAAGCTAGAATGGCTTGAATACCCTATTCATCAGATCCATAAAAACTGTTGGTGCATTCGTTTGTCCAAATGACATAAAAAGAAGTTCAAAGTGACTATAGCATGTTCTTAAAGCAGTCTTAGTTATATCTTTATCCTTCACCCTCAATTGGTGATAACCTAATCTCAAATCAATTTTTGAAAAGCATTTGATACCCCATAACTAATCAAATAAATCGTCAATCCTAGAGAAGGGGTATTTATTCTTAATTGTCACCCTATTCAATTATCGATAGACAATACACATTCTCAAGGTGCTATCTTTTTTGCATACAAACAACATTGGTTCAACCCAATAGGACATACTAGGTCTTATAAAACCCTTCTCCAATAAGTCTTTTAACTGCTCTTTTAATTCATGCAATTCTGTCGGGGCCATCCTATATTAAGGGATGAAAATAGGTTGAGTGTCTGTAAGTAAGTCAATACGAAAATCTATTGATCATTTTGGAGGTAAACCTAGGAGTTCTTGGTGGAACACATCAACGAATTCATTAACTACTGGAACTGATTGAAGAGTTTGTGATTTTACCTCCATATCCCTCACTTTAACTAAATGATATATATACCACTTGGATATCATCTTTCTGGCCTTAAAATAAGAGATGAACATCCCCTTTGGTTCCCGAACATTGCTTTCCCATTCAAGAACTACCTCATGTGGAAAGTGAAAGTACACTCTCTTGTTCAGCAATCCACAGTAGCATAACAAGAAGCTAAACAATTCATACCCATTATAATATCAAATTCCACCATTTCTAGGTCAATTAGGTTAGCCAATGTGTCACTGTCACAAACAGTAATTACACAATCATAATGAACCCTTCTAGCCATAATAGATTCACCGATTTGTGTAGACACTTAAATGCTTTGTTCAATAATTTGGGTGTTCTCTTAAGCTTCCCAGCAACTAGTGGGGTAATATATGATAGTCTAGAACCAAGGTCATTTAATGCATATACATTATGTGAAAAGATAGACAATGTACCTGTGACCACATCAGGTAAAGTTTCAAAATTTTGTCGACTCCCCAGAGCATAAGTGTGATTCTGGACTCCGCTAGAGCTAGCTTCCCCTCTAACACCTCTACCACGACCCATAGGTTCTTGTTTAACCCTACCTAATGGAGGGACTGACGATGATGAGGCAAAAGCAAACCCAGTAAATTGTGTTATGCCACCCATAAGTCTCCTCGAGAAATCTCTCATCATATGCCCTGGCGCGCCACACCAATAACAAATATCTGTCCCAACATGACATATACCCAGATGACTCCTTATATACTATTTACGAGGCTGCCTAGGAATCATTGGTTGGCCTGTCGAATATCCTATTGTCCGTATACCTTGTCCCTCACCTCGTTGACAAAATTGATTACTTCTAGACCCTTGGAGTTGTGGTCGAGCACTGGATGCAGAGTAGGAGGATAATGGCCTAGGTGGTCTATTAGAAAACCGAGGCCTAAGCTCACCTTGGGTTTGTGTAAATTTCCCTGTAGTTCTGGCCCTTTTGGCCTGCCCCCTTTCCAACTCTTGTGTCCTTCTTCTCTGCCTTTGATCCTCCAATTTCTATGCAAAAGCTTGCATCCTAGCTATATCCATGTCTTTATTCGAGGAAGTAATGGTATAGTCTCTGACCAGATATGTATCCAGTCTATCCATATATCGATGATCTCTATTTTCCATAGTAGCAACGATATTATGAGCATACCTATCTAGGGAATTAAATTGAAGTCTATACTCCCTCACTATCATATTCCCTCAGTGAAGATTCAAGAACTGATCTGCACGGGCCTTTCAGATCTCTAATGGCAAGTAATGTTCAAGAAATGCCTCTTTGAATTCCTCCTAGGTAGTTGGAGGTGCATCTATGCCCTTAGATTGCTTCTAAGCTTTATACCACAATATAGATACACCTTTTAACCTATATGTCACTAACTTGATATCACTACTTTTGGTAGTATCAATAGGTGGTTCTGGGGGAATTTCACTACTTTTGGGTTCGTCAGGATCTTGAGGAGTTAGAGATGTCTATGATAAAGACTCCTCTGGAACATCATTTCATTGTCTCACCTAACTGGGTATACCAACAACTACTTCTACTGACTTCACTTTACCTTTGGTTTGCCTAGTCTCTGGCATACTTCCTGTACAAAACAATTTAGGAATTAGACATAATGCACCTATTACAGTTGGCTCTATGGCACGATCTAAAGATCTAAAAGAAAATAACCACTCCTAAATTCCACATAGCCACCAGCTTATAAATGTGGTGCAAAACACATCGATAAACAAGACTCTACATAGACAAGGCTTTGTAGACTCCCTCGGATGACCCGCTTTGATACCCCTTCTATCACGCCAAAGCCCGTTAGGGCGGACTGGCACCCGTTGCAGATAAGACTCAAGAGAACCAACCTATGTCTATATGCTTTCTATACATGTTATAAGGTATTTTTACATGCAACATGTTGTTAAAAGAGTAAACTATAATAACAAGCCAAAAGGAAATGTATATGGCTTGGCCGTTGGGGCCATGGTGTTTAAAGTATGAGATATGACCACATTTTAATTTACATATCTACAAAGCCTATAGATAAGAAAAAGTATCTGATAAGGGTCGGTATAGGCCACGCCTCGACTAACTATACAACACAAAATATAAGATCTAGATGAACAAACTCTGAAGCAACCTAAAGCTTAGTAACAGCAGTTGGATATCCTATACTTCTACTGGCGAGAGGTATTAGCACCTATGCTTGTAGCATGAAATATAGGTCCTCTGTAAGGGAAGTTAGTATGTGATAATGTACTAAATATGTAAGGCAAAAAATACTGTACATGACGTAACAACTCAAACGAAACCATGCACTGGTGGAAGATTAGAGACCACCTTTGGTTATACTTTGGGATCATGTACTTTATGTCCTTTATAGTACTTTACCTTTACTATATAGTTTATGCAAAATATATAATATAAATGACTAGCTAATAAGTGGTAAAACTATGTCTGGATCTCTGGCTAGGTTCTTCCTTAACCCCTTGGCTACTACCCATGATAGGATGATTCTTCCACCCCTCAAGCTACCACCCATCAATAAACAATATACCTTATTTATCTTTCAATTACCTTTGAGATAATTCTTTTGGGTGGTCATAATATTTGAGCTGTAGGGTTGTATATATAGCATGTGACATGTAGATAATCATACAAGATAATAAGACAATGAAAAGAGTATGTTACACAACTAATTGAAATGAGTATGAGATGAATAACTCATGAACTTTATTTAGCAACAAGAACTCATGTAACTTGGTATCTACGTATGTATGTAGATTTGAAGGTGACTATGTATGGGAGCATATGAACATGTGAAAGAGTGAAGACAAGATTAATAATTTTATCGGAGTTGGTAAATGCCTTTATATGTCAAGGAGGGATCTATGTTTCATGCCAAATAATATGAGATCAAATAGGCCTACATGCCTCATTGTATGACCTTGTTACTACCTCGAACTAGCCTTTCCTGCCTCCAAATACTTATCTACAATATAGTAGGTGATAAAACTAGCATTAGCAGCCAATAGATACATTTGTGCAGCCTCATCACATAAAAAAATAGCACATGGGAAGCAAGTGGGTATTTATAAACCCGAGCATATTCTTTCAACCTTTCCTGCCCTATTCATATTTTCTAATACACATTCTCATGTACACATCATATTAATCCTATTTCAGTGCCATAACAGTCTTATAAAACCCTACAAAGCACAATACATAATAATTCTACACAACCTACAAATGGAAAGCATAATGTTACCTCCCTTCGCTGTATTTTGATGTTGACAATTCCAAACCAGTTCCAACTCTAACCAAGCTATTCCAACAACATTTGTACATACAGATAGTCCTGAAACAGTCTTCAAATAGTATCGAAGAAGTCATGAAGGACATGAGCAAATAGCCTTCTATCTAACATCCCACAAATTCTGATCAATATTACACTTAAGGTAGCACAATAAAACTTGTTTGTTAAATGAAACCACAATCAAGGAAGTAACCTTAGGGTAATATCTATAACTCAATCCATATTAAGAACCTTAACTTCTATTCATGATATATCCCATAAATTATAGAGAAGTCACTAAAATAAAAGGCAAGTGTGCAGCAACTTTCTAAACATATGTTGTCCAAATTTTCCAGCACAAACATACTAGCATATAATTCCTGTCTTTCATGCAGAAACTATACTAAATATACAAATATAATTACTTAAATTTACCTTTAAGGTTGAAATCCTCCTTAAGAACCCTATGAACTTCCATTAACTGTTTTAGAAAGTCAAGAAAGAAGAACAATAATGTTTTGTGAAAGCTGAAATTTTCCAAGTCTAAGAGTGAATGAAATTTGCTGCTTGTAACCCCTTTTTAAAGGACTAATTTGGCCGTCTTTCTTTTGACCTTTTGACCACCTAATACCACATATTATTAGGATGGTTATGCAGTAGCTTAGCCCTTACACTTTGGCCTAATTGGGTCTCAAAGTTGATGGACTTGGGCTGCCCATTTTTCAACTTTCTCTTCACTTAGTTTAGGACTAATTAGCCGAGTGGGTTGTGCTGTACTTGGGCCATTTTATTATTCATCTTGCGCTGAAAATATAGTCCATGTATGATTCTAAAATATGGACCAAAGTTACACTCTTAATATGGACTTTTTTCATAATTGGACTTGGACAAATTCGACATTGGACCTCGTCTCTATTTAGCTAGCAATTTAAGATAAGCAAGTACGTGACTCACCTGCTAACTTCTTAAATCCTACAAGCAACTCAATTCTCTTACATCATTTAAGGCCGTGGTATCCTCAATTTGACACAAAACATATATACACTTGACCCTTTTAAGCGTTAGAGGCACATATCCCCCTATAACATGAGATTTGAGCACTTTTAAAAATGGGCGCTAATTTGACCAAACCATATCATATTTCATTTGTATTGTACTAGTATTGTAAGATGTGGGGTGTTACATGATCTATGTAAGTTTATTTCCTCACATCCTTAGTGACTGATTTATCACTATTCTGAGACTGGTTCATGGCTATTTTTTGTATAGATGTGTTGAGAACAGTTTGGTTAATGTTGGAACGGTGTTTGGAATTGTCGACATCAAAATAGATTAAAGGGACCTAACATTATACTGCCCATTTGTAGGTTGTGTAAAATTGTTATGTATTGTACTTTGTGGAATGTTGTAAGACTGTTATGGCACCAAAACTGGTTGCACATGATATGTATATGAGAATGTGTGTTAGAAAATATGATTAGGGGCGCAAAGGTTGAAAGAATACACTCGGGTTTATAAATACTTGCTTGTTGCTCATGTTTTTTTAAATAAGATTGGGCTGCAAAGATGTATCTATTAGCTATTAATGCTAGTTTTATTACCTACTATGTTATAGATAAATATTTGGAGGAAGAAAAGGTTATCTCTAGGTAATAGCGAGGTTGTACAGCAAGGTATGTAAGGCTACTTGATTTCATATTACTTGGGCTTGAAATCTAGATTCTTCCTTGTCACATAAAGGTACTTACCAACTCTGACACAACTATTAACCATGTCTCCACTCTTTTACATGTTCATATGCCCCTATACATAGTCACCTTTAAATCAACATGCATATGTGGATACCAAATTACATGGGTTCTTGTTGATAAATAAAGTTCACAAGCTATATCATCTCATATGCATTAAATTATTTGTCCAATGTACTCTTTTCATTGTCATATTATCTTGTGTAATTATATACATGTAACATGCTACATATAAAGCCTTATAGCTATAATATTATGACCACCAAAAACATCATCTCGAAGATAATAAAAAAATAAAGTAAAACGTATTTCTTATTGATGGGTGGTAGCCCGAGGGGTGAAAGAATCACCTAGCCAGGGATGATCCTATCACAAGGGGTAGTTCGAGGGGTTAAGAAAGAGCCTAGATAGGGCTGATCCTGATACAGTTTTACCATTGATCAGCTAGTCATTTGTATTACATGTTGTGCATAGATTATATAGTAAAGGTAAAGTGATAAAAAAATATAAAGTACATGATCCCACAGTATAACCAAAGGTGGTCTATAACCCTATACCAGTGCATAGTTTCATATCAGTTATTACTTCATATACCGTATAACATGCCTTACATATTTAGTACATTATCTCATACTAACGTCCCTAATGGGGAACCTGCATTTCATGTTGTAGGACAAGTGCTAGTAGATCTCCCCTGTAGGAGTACAGGATATACAACTACTATTACCAAGCTCCAAGTTGCTTCAGAGTTTGTGCCTCTAGAGCTTATATTTTTGTATTGTACAATTAGTCGAGGGAGGGCTTATCTTGACCCTTATCAGATATTTCCTTATGTAGAGACTTTGTAGACTATGTAAATGTAAAGTGTTGTCATATCTCATACTTGAAATAATGTGGCCCCAATGGCCTAGCCATATGCATTCCCTTTTGGCTTGTTATCACTGGTTTTTTTCTTTAAGGCATGTCAAGGGTAGAAATCCCTTATAATATGTATAGACAGCGCATAGATATAGGTTGGTTCTCCTGGGCCTTATTGGCAACAGATGCTAGTCTTCCCTAATGGGGCTTTGGGCCTGACACTAGCCATCTTCGTTGTCTTAAGTTTAGGTATTTCTGCTTAAAGATGTATTACAGGCTCTTATGATTAGTATACATTTCAACGTGAACCCCATACAAATAGTGGCACCATATTCTCAGAGCAAACACAACCACTGCTAGCTCAAGATCATGTGTTGGATAGTTTTTCTCATATGGTCATAGCTATCTAGATGCATACGAAATTACCCTACCATGTTGTGTCAATATACACCCTAAGCCAACTTCTGAAGCATCTCAATACACTGCATACCCCTCGGTGCTTTCTGTAAGTACTAGCACTGGTGTAGAATTTAGCTTATTTTTCAGCTCTTGGACGCTCCTTTCACATATATAATTACATTGGAACTTGGTTTCCTTATGTGTCAACTTTGTTCGAGGTAAAGAAATGGAAAAAAATACCTTCAACAAATCTCTTGTACTAACTTGCAAAACCTAGGAAGCTCCAAACTTTCGTGGGTGTTGTTGGTCTTGGCCAATCTTTCAGAGCCTCTATCTTTTGTGAACCAACCCTTATTCTCTCATTAGACATAATAAGACCTAAGAATGCCACTGATTTTAGCCAAAACTCACATTTAGAGAATTTAACATATAACTGTCTATCACGAAAAACCTATAATAGTTGTTATAAGTGATTTGTGTGGTCCTCTTCTGATCTTGAATATACAAAAATGTCATCTATAAACACTATCACAAGCATATCCAAGAATGGCTTAAACACCCTATTCATCAGATCCATAAAAATAGTTGGTGCATTTGTTAGCCCAAATGACAAAACAAGAAATTCAAAGTAACCATAGCGTGTTCTGAAAGCAGTGTTAGGTATATCTTTCTCCTTCACCCCACTTGGTGATATCCTGATCTCAAATAAAATTTTGAAAAGCATTTGGCAACCTATAACTGATCAAATAAATAATGAATCCTTGGGAGGGGGTATTTATTCTTAATTGTCATGCTATTCAACTGTCGATAGTCGATATATATTTTCAAAGTGCCATCCTTTTTATGTACAAATAACACTAGTGCACCCCAAAGGGACGTACTAGGTCTTATAAAACCCTTCTCAAGTAAGTCTTTTGACTGCTCTTTTAATCCACACAATTCTATCGGGGCCATTCTATATTGAGGGATAAAAATAGGTTGAGTTCCTAGAAGCAAGTCAATACCAAAATCTACTTCTCATTCTGAAGGTAAGCCTGGAAGTTCTCCAGGGAACACATCAACGAATTCATTTACTATGGGAACTGATTGAAGAGTTGGCAATTCTACCTCTATATCCCTTACTCTAACTAAATAACATATATAGCCCTTAGATATCATCATTTTTGCCTTAAAATAAGACATGAACATATAGTTTGGTGCCCCAATATTGCCTTCTCATTCAACAACTGCCTCATTTGGAAAGTGGAAGCACACTCTCTTAGTTCAGCAATCCACGGTGGCATAGAAAGAAGCTAACCAATCCATACCCATTATAACATCAAATTCCACCATTTCTAGCTTAATAAGGTCAACTAATGTGTCACGGTCACAAACAGTTACTACACAGTCATAATTAACCATTCTACCCATAATAGATTCACCGGTTGGTGTAGACACTTCAAATGCTTTGTTCAATAATTTGGGTGTTCTCTTAAGCTTCCCAACAACTAGTGGGGTAATGTGTCATAGTGTAGAACCAAGGTCAATCAATGCATATACATTATATGAAAAGATGGACAATGTATATGTGATCACATCATGTGAAGCTTCCAGATTTTGCCGACTCTCTAGAGCATAAGTGTGATTATGGACTCTGCTAGAGCTAGCTGTCCCTCTAACATCTCTACCACAACTCATAGTTGCTTATTGACCCCTGTCTAATCGAGGAACTGATGATGATGATGCAATAGCTAATACAGTAGATTATGCTATTTCACCCTTATGTCTTCTTTGGCAATCTCTCATCATATGGCCTGGCGCACCACACCAATAACAAGCGCCTCTCCTAACATGACATATACCTAAATGACTTCTTCCACACTCTTTACAAGGCTGCATAGGGGTCATTTGTTGGAAGCAATGGTACAGTATCTGACCAGATATGCATCTTATCTATCCAAATATTAATGAACTCTATCTGCCATAGTAGCAACTACATTAGGAGCATACCTAGCCAAGGAATTAAATTCAAGGCCATACTCCCTCATGCTCATATTCCCATGGTGGAGGTTCAAGAACTAATCTACATTGGCCTCTCGGATTTCTAATCGCATGTAATGGTCAATAAATGCCTCTTTAAATTCCTTCCTAGTAGTTAGAGGAGCATCTGTATCCTTAGATTGTTTCTAAGATTCATACCACAATATAGCCACACCCTTCAACCTATATATCGCTAACTCGACAACTGTTGTACCACTCACAAGCATAATATCTAAAGTGCATTAAATCTAATCAATAAGTCTTGGGGATCTTCATTAGGATCTAACCCAGTGAAGGATGGAGGGTCCAAATTAAGGAAGTCATGTATCCTCGTGCCAGCTGCCCTATCCGCACCACTTATACCTATGACTAAACCTTCTTGTCTTTGACCTTGGCTAGGAACTATATGAGTCAATAGTTGGACTACATTTCTCAAATCCTACACGGTAGCATCGATAGGTGGTTTTCGGGGAATTTCACTACAATTGGGGTTATCAGGAACTACAAAAGTTGAAGATGTCTGTGATAGAGACTCATCTTGAGCCTCATTTTGTTGTCTTACCCGACTGGGTATACCAACCACCACTTCTACTTCCTTTACTTTACTTTTGTTTTTCCTTGTTTGTAGCATACTTGTTGTACAAAATAATTTAGGGGTTAGATACAATCCACATATTACACTTACCTCTATGGAATAATCTAAAGAACGAAAAGAA
>JAOTQJ010165335.1:0-26687 GCA_025642045.1 Solanum sejunctum | reverse complement strand
AACTGTGTCTCCATTCTTTGACATGTTCATATGATTCCATATATAGTCACTCTCAAATCTGGTTACATACATGAATATCAAGATACATGTATTCCTTTTTGCTAAATAAAGTTCACGAGGTGTTCCATTTCATATGCATTTTATTATTTACGTAACATACTCTTTTCACCTTCATGTTGTCCTGTGTGATTATCCATATGCCACATGTTACATATACAGTCTTACAACTCCAATATTATGGCCACCAAAAGAATCATCTCAAAGGTATTTGGAAAGATATAGTATACAGTTTGATGGGTGGAGTCCGAGGGGGTACAATTATGAACCTAGCATAGGGACGATCCCAATACAGTTTGATAGGTGGAGCCCGAGGGGGTTCAATTATGAACCTAGCATAGGGATGATCTTGATACAGTTACCACTGATCAGTTGGTTATATGATTATAGTTGTGCACTAATTTTACAGTACAAATTTTACAGTAAAGGTAAAGTGATATAAAGGACGTAAAGTAATGATTCCACAGTATAACTAAGGGAGGCCCCTAATCTTCCACAGATGCATGATTTCATTTGAGTTGTTACTTTACATATACAGTATATCCTGCCTTACATACTCAGTACATTATCCCATACTGACGTGCCTTACGAGGGACCTGCATTTCATGCTGTAGGTATAAGTGCTAGTAGATCTCCTAGTAGGAGTAAAGGATATCCAGCTATTCTCATCAAGCTCTAGGTTGCTTCGGAGCTTTGTACATGTCCAGAGCTAACTTGTTTTTATTACATAATTTGTTGAGGTGAGGCCTATCCCGACCCTTGTTAGATGTTTTTGTTTATTTAGAGGCTTTGTAGACTATGTAAATCATAGTGAAGTCATGTCTTGCACTTTAGACAGCGTGGCCCCAACAGCCTATTCGTATGTATTTCCTTTTGGCTTGTTATCACTGTTTATCTATTTAAAGACATGTCAAACATCGGAACCCCTTATAATATATATAGAAACCATATAGTTACAGGTAGGTTCTCTCGAGCCTTATTGACAATGGGTTCCGGTCCACCATACGGGACTTTGGGGCGTGACACTTCAAAGCATGCATAATAAAAATCAAGAAAAATCTCTAACTTACTAGTAGCATAATCGGGCAGCACATCTCTTCTTTGCCTTCTTTGAAGAATATAGAACCTATTTTGCTTAGGAGCATCCCCTTGGCCTTGAGGGAGATCATCCTTACCTTCGGTTTTAGTATGGGGACAATCAATATCATGGTGGCCCATCACTACATGTCCAAAGCAAGCAATAGAGTTCCTCTATCATAGACCACCCTTATTACCACCTTAAGGTAGGGTACTTGGGCTTGGGTCCTCCCCTATTACCACCTTTGTGTCTTGGGTTGTTATTAGCAATCCTTCCAATAGGAGCATTTGAAAGTCCTTGTTCTTGATGGAACCGGCCATCCTTGGGACCTTGGAACATACTATCAGTACAGACCCTCTTGGCCTCTTTACTCCTCCTCTTCCTCAACTTTTCCCCTTCCAATTGCTAGGCATATGTCATTAAGCAGGACAAATCCATATCATGAATCAACATAATGGATCGACATTTTTGATTCACCACGTCGAAGACACCCCTTATTAACTTATTTGTCCTAACCCTTAGGTTGGAAAACCAAGTGGGGAGAATACTTAGAGAGTTGATTGAACTTGATGTCATACACCCTCACACTCATTGACCCTTGCCTCAAATTCATGAATTATACCAACTTGGCTTCCCTAAGCTCAAGAGGAAAAAGCTGATTAAGAAAGGTCGCCTTAAACTCTTCACATAGAACCACATTGTTGAATCCCTTCTACTCCCTCCATTGAATGTACCATGTTTGTGCTACCCTTTTGAGTTAGTAGGCTGCCAACTCTGTATTACATTCAATATAACAACAATGATGGCCAACACCTTATAATTCTCATCAATAAACTCTTGTGGGTCCTCATCCACCCTTGACCCATGGAACTCCAATGGGCTCATCCTCATGAAGTGTCTCACACAAGAAGTCGGTATAAGAGCATGAAAGCCTTAGGCCCCTTGATTAGCTTTGTTGGCCATAACTTGTGCAAGTAAAGAGAGAACCTCCCAATGCTCTCCATTAGCTGGTATCCCTCGGAAGTGCGGACTCTTCATCCTTTTGGGTTAGGCATGATCAACTAGCATTGCCAAGAAAATTTTTTGGGGGGAGGTATGAACTTACTTCAAATTTATAGCACAACATAGAACATGAAGAAGGAAAATATTTCCTAAAACATCTCAAAGCTTCCTACTCATAGTTGTGGTGTACAAAACAACCACGAATAAGATTCTAATCATCGCAGTGTATTGGACTCTGACGATCTAACAAACTAGTGGTCTGTTTCCATCTTTCTCATGACCAAACCCTATGGCCTAGATGTGACCGGTTAATGGGGAACCCGAAGGAACCCCAAACAATCCTCATAGCATATTACTACACACCCTTACTCGTAGAAGCAATTAAAATGTCAATAAGAGATAAGCATAATCAAGGGGAATTGGGACTAAGGGTAATATTCTATATCATAAACATTAAGAACAAGATAGTCAAGGCTCATAGCAAAGATACATAACATGTCCAACAATACCTCTACTACATAGATAAGAGCAGGAACCAAGACAAGCAACCAAGCTTACCCTTATAGTTAACATATACATAAAAGAAAGATTGTTTGGAACATATCATGAGATCATAAACTACGTCCCCGGAATTGAAGACTTACCAACAAGCTTGAGTGAAACCGTACCAGCTATATAGGTGGAGATACTTAAGCGGGGCTCAGTTTCCTATATAGTGATATCATGTAGCCATAGACTATGAGTTTGTATGTCTGAATGTACTAAGTGTGTAGCATGCAATGCAACAAGAGATAGGCAACATAGTCAAAAAGCATAATGATAAGCAATAGATAGCATAATTGCAATATGACTTGTAAGAGCAATGCTTAAGTAAATTATGCTTTTTAAATCGTTCAATTTGTATAGATCATATTACATAAATGTGGAAAGAGGCCTTAACTAATATAGAATAAGATCAAGTGACCTACAACTCGAAATCCTAATGATTACCCCGCATAAGTAAAGATGTGGACTACTTACCAAGGTAAACCATACTTCACCTTACGGGACACCAACCCCTTTCGGAGAAGCAACCTTCCTTATGGGAGCCCATCATTTTTTCAAGAGGATTTTATGAGTAATTTCACCTTACAGGAGCTCGTCCCCTTTCGGATCAACTATCCTTCCTTACAAGAGCCTATCCTTTTTTGGAGAGGACTTTAAGAGTAATTTCACCTTACGGGAGCCCTTCTATTTTCAGATCAAGTAGCCTTTCTTATGGGACCCCATCACTTTTCGGAGAGGATTTTATGAATAATTTCACCTTATGGGAGCCCGTCCTATTTTGGATCAAATAGACTTCCTTACGGAACCCTATAACCTTTCGGATCAAGCATTTCATAAAAAAGTATACTAAATAAATCCACAAGTATATCAAGGATATCACATAGTCCTATGGTGGCCCATAGTTCTAGGAAAGAGAGAAAATCCTCCATCCCTTCTTGTTAAGTCTAATCCCATAGAATAGATAAGCTAATCAGACTTTATTAACTTTCAATAGACATAGAGACATGGCATGAGTAGCTCAAAACAACATTGATCTCAAATACTGAACCTCACTTCAAGCATAAGAATAGATCATCATCAGCATTACCCTTTGCATGGAAATTAATATGAAATGTTCACCAATGGTATAATCTTAGAAAAAAGGGCTAAATTCGGCCCTAGAACATAATTAACATTTTCATGATTTAAATACATCTTTAGAAAGCTCATAATCATTATAAAGTCAGTTGAATCATAACTCAAACAGTCGATCGTCAAAACTTAAATAATCCTTAAAAGGGTATTTTATCAAACACTTGGTAGGTGTGTAATGCAAGTGTAAAACCATGCAATTCAAGAGTGACATAATGCTATAAAACTCAATGTAAAATCTTCAATAGATACATGGTAAAACCTCAAGCAATATACATAAAAACCCTTTGTCAAATCTTACAATAGATCTTGGATTCATATCTCAAAACATGCTAAAACAATCATACTTTCATAAACCCTACATGAATTTCATAATAAGTAATACCCATGAGTAAATCAACTTAAAATCATGTAATTTTAAGTAAAAAGAGACTTGGTCATCATGGGTGAAAGGAACTCATGAAGGAAACCCACATATCTTGGCTTAGAGCTAAACATGGTGAAGATTGGAGATGGAGACTTGAAGCTTTGGAGAATAACCATGAGGTAGAACCTTAGAATAAAGTAGAACATTAGCTTGGGATGAGGTTTTGGGACTTGAATCTTGAGAGAAATATAAGACTAAGGGTTTGAGTCAGTATTGGGGATGATATAATTGTGCAATAAGATTAATTATTGGTAAAAACATGTATGCGAACACTTGGGCCCAAGAGATAAAATTCATGGACCGAGATAACAAAATTGTGCAAAATTAACACTGCTCCATGATAGAGGCATATCGTGGAGCTGTCATAGATTGCCTCTAGAAATTAAAATTTTGGAAAAATCAAATTTTACTATGGTTACTGAAAATTAGGGTTAAACCCCTTTAACCCTAAATTGGGCCCACTAAATAAGAATATGAATTCAAATTTTTGAAATAACTAATGAGTTTTGTGATATACAAAAATTAAAACTCTGGGCATTCCAAGGTACATTTTTGGGTACTTTTTGGGGTCATTACAACCTGTTTACTAATGAGGGATAATCATCGAGAATCAAAGTAGTACCTTGCTTTGTCTTAATCATGTCGGTTAAGGTTTCTTCAAACATATGTATGTTATATTATTCAAGATTAATGATTTATAAGCATGTTTTGCTATGAGCGTTGATCACGCATGTCATATTGAGACTATACGTATCTATTGCCTATGATTATGCATTTTGACTATATTGGCCTAGTATTATCGAATTGCATCCCACATACTTAGTATATTCAATTGTACTAACATATACTTTATGATTAAATGATCTTACCATGAATGGATCGGAGCTCCGTTTGATCATCCTCCACATGGCTAGTTTGGTGCTTCGAAGATAAGCGTTGGTGAGTCCTTAAGAAGGAGGACACTATCCATATTGATATTACTATTGCAAGACTTCATTATGTTCATCACTTGTTATTATGGGGGTGAACTCGGAAAGTCCCACTCAATTCCAACTTACTAGTATTATGATAATATGATGTATTTATGCTATGAGCTTGACTCTTTTATGCCTTAATGATTATCAAAGATTTTCCTTAGTCCTGCTTCTTTTTTTATTTAAATCACTTATTGTTGTTTAATTTATTTTTTGCTTCTATGACCAAATGTGTGTGAATGATATGCTAAGAGGCTTGTCTTGGGTCCCTTTGGGTTCCCCATTCATCGTACCATGTCTAGGCCCTAGGCTTGGTTCATGAAAAGTAGGAGGGTAAGTTCAAGTATTTCCTCTCTAGGTTGAAGTAACTACCCATCAACATCTCCCTTATCAAAGTGTTGGAGAAAATTCTCGTATATCCTAAGTACATGAAGGATTTCGTGAGTAACAAGAGCACGGTAAGCTAAGAACTCTCTCAAGAGCTCTAGATTCCATCAAAATGATAGTGGCAATTTTGCAACATGATAAATTTTGTAAATTAGTTTTTGCTGCCCTTACTTGGGAAAGACTTGATAAAGAAGAAGCCAGTACATATGAAAATAAACTCTGAATACCCAGATCAGATATGGAAGGTGTATACAAAAGGTGAAGGTTTGATGATCCTAAGGCTAGTGGTATTAATGGGTCATCTCAACCTACGCAATGCAGATCATATTTTTCTATAAGTACCACTCCAAATATTGGCTAAGGCGGGACTTGTGTTCTTAAGTATGATCGATGTGGGAAGAATCATTATGGTGTTTGCTGGAGAGCTTCTGGTGTATGTTTTAACTGTGGCATCTTTGATCATAAAGTGAAGGATTATACTAAATAGGTTCCTTCCTTTCACATTAAAAGATTGGTTCAGAAGCCTCCTACAACTCCCCCTCAATCCAACAAGGTTGCATGATAAAACACATTTAAACGGCACGAGAAGGTGGTGAAAATCAACATAATGGGCCAAGATCTACTACAAAAGGTTATACTATGAAACAGAAGGATGATCAAGATAGACAAGATGTGGTTGTTGGTAAATTTCACTTATTTGACTTATGTGTGTTTACATTGCTTGATCTTGGTTCTACATATTCTGATATTTGTTCATCTTTAGTTCTGCCTGAGAATTTGAAGCCTATAAGGCTTAACTATGATGTGCCAGTTCAAAGTCCCTTGGGCCACCAAGTTGATTGTAATCAAATTTATCGAGCTTGTCCCTTCATGATCGAAGAACTATTCTTCCCACATAATTTGATTGAAATGCCCTTCCAATATTTTGATTTTATCATTACGATTAATTGACCTTATATATATCATGCAATAGTAGATTAGAGGTCAAAGCATCTGACCTTTAAGTATCTAGCATTTTCTAATATCATTGTACAAGGTGAAAGGTCATTGATATCTATTATTATTTCTGCTTCCATGGCATGAAAGATGATTTGGCAAGGTTATGACGCATACCTTTCTTATGTAGTTGATATAAGGTTAGAGAGTCATAATCTGAAAGATGTACCTACCATATGTGAATTTCCTGAAATCTTCCCAAAAAAGCTTCCTGGTTACCCTCAACAAGAGAAGTTGAAGTACTATCAAGCTTATTTCCGAATCTACTCTTATTTCACACCGTATAGGATGGCTCCAATAGAACTAAAGGAGTTAAAAACCCAGTTACAAGAACTTCTAGAAGGTTTTTATCTATTCTAGTGTTTCTCATTTATGAGCCCCTATTTTTTAGTTAATAAGAAGGATGAAATTCTTAGATTGTATACTGACTATCGACAACTGAACAAAATAACAATTACGAATAGATATAAACTACCATGGATTGATGATTTATTTAACCAATTGGAGGTGATAATTTATTCTTGAAGATCATTTTGAGGTTTGGATATCATCAATTGCACGTTAGAGAGAGATATTTCTAAAACTACTTTTAGAACTCAGTATGTTCATTATGAATTTTTTGTGATGTCATTCAGACTAACTAATATTCCTGTAATATTCATGGATCTAATGAATTGAATATTTAAGCCATATATAGATAAATGTATGGTAGATTTTATAGATGATATCATAGTGTATTCTTATGGTAGTGAAGATCACGATAAGCACCTTTGAATAGTTTTGAAAATTTTGAAAGAGAAAGCAATTTATGGTAAACATTCCAAGTGTAATTTTTGGCACATCGTGTCAGCTGAAGGTATAATGGTGGATCCTAATAAGATCCAAGAATTTTTTGAATGGAATCCTCCCAAATGTTCAACCAAAGTAAGAAGCTTCTTAGGCTTGGCCAGACACTATAGGAGGTTTGTAAAAAGCTTCTCCATTATAGCCTCCCCTTTCACCAAACTATTGAAGAGGGAAAATTTTACTTAGGACAACATATATAAAATGAATTTCAAAAATCTTAAATCCCTATTGACATAGGATCCTAAACATACTCTACCAATAGAAGGGAAGTAATATATGATATACAATGATGCATCACATCATGGTCTAGGGTGTGTTTTCATGTACGAAGGGAATGTCATTTCTTATGCCTTTCAGAAATTAAAATCACGTGAATTGAATTATCCTCGTCATGATCTGGAATTTGTTGCTATAGTATTTTCCTTAAAGATATAGAGACATTACCTATATGGAGAAAAATATAATGTTATAATGTTATATATTCACAAATCATAAGATCTTAAAATATATAGGTACTCAAAAAGAGTTAAACCTAAGGCAACATAGATGGCTTGAGCTCATTAAGGATTATGATTACACTTTCGATTATCATCTTGGTAAATCGATTGTGATAGCAGATACCTTCAGTCATAAATCCTTTACAAGCTATCCTTGAGTCCATTGCCTTTTCTTCTTGAGTTAAGAGTTGTCATTGAAATGATCCCAAAAAATGCCTGAATATGTGCCTCGGAATCCCTGAAATTTGAAACTCTATATATCTCAAAATCCATGTGTGATATCAAAAATTTGACTTTATATTCTTGTTTTGTTAGTCAAAATTAGGCTGAGAGGGGTCTATCCCTGATTTATGAGCGAAGGATTAGCAATTATAAAATTTCAAGAATGCAATTTCCAGAGAGCAAAGTGTGCCCCTTTCGTGATGCGTCTTTGCCTCATTTTGTGACTTTTGTTAGTTCGGTCCATGACTTTTATGTCTTGGGCCTAAGTTTTTCCAAATATATTTTTATAGATATTTAGTCATACTTTACCCTCATATCACCCTAAACATTCCGTAATACTCACTCCAACAGTTGGCCATATTTTTCACTCCCAAATTTAAGTCTCAAATCCTCCTCCAGAACTAAGGATTTCCTTCAAGGTTCTTCTTCAATCTTCAAGTCACCATCTCCAATATTCACCAAGAACATCTCAAAGATAAAGTATATGGGTTTCTTTCATGGGTTCCTTTCCCCTATGATACCCAAGCCTCCTTTTACTCAAATTTGCATGATTTAAAATTGATTTTACAAATGTGTTTACTAGAATGAACTTGTCTATGAAGTATGTTAAAGCTATGTAAAGGTGTGACTGTTTGCTATGTTATGAGATATAAATCATAGATCTATTGTAAGACATGATGAGGAATTTTGACGTATATTTCTTGAGGGAATAGCAAGGTTTTGATTGATGATTTTACAAAGGATTTTCTGGCATGAGTTTATCTTTAAATTGTAGGGTCTGATACCCCCATTACACACCCTTTAAGTGTTTGATAAATTTTTTATTCTAGTTTCTAGAGGAATTGAATGTCCAAAACATGATATCTGATATGAATGATGTTATGATGATGAGATGAGCTTACATACATGATAAATCCTATATAAAGTGTTCCATTAGACCATGCCTAAGCCGGGCAGACCAAGAGCTCGGATAACATAGATGGGGGATCAAGTAGCATGGCTTGTACCTTTGTATGGTGTTCCAACTCATTGTCAACCTGGATGTTAGTCTCAAATGCATAACTATTTTCATCAAAAACAACATGCATGTTTTCTTTCATACAGTTAGTTCTTTTATTCAACACCCTGTAGGCTTTACTATTTAAAAAATAGCCTAAGAAAATACTGGCATCAATCCTGTCATCATAATTTTCCAAATTATCTTTACCATTATTGTGAACATAGCATTACATCCAAAAGTAATAAAATGAGAGATATTTGATTTCCTTCCTTTGAGTAATTCATAGAGAGTTTTAGTTGACATAGGCCTTAACATACATTTATTGAGAATATAAGCAGTTGTATTTATGGTTCAACCTAAAGATTCTTTGGCAGATTCCTATCACTCATCATTGTTGTAGCCATATCTTCTAATGTCCTATTTTTCCTTTCTTCTACTCCATTTTGTTGAGGGATCATTTAATCAAAGAAGTTATGATTTATTCTATGTGTTGAACAAAATTTCAAGAATTTAGCATTTTTAAATTTAGTTCTATGGTCAGATCTTATGGAAATCAAGGAACCTCCAAATTATTTTCCATTTTCTTGATGAAAATTGAGAAGACTTCAAAAGACTATTCTTTAGAAGTTAGAAAAGATTTTCTAGGTAAATCTTGAGTAATCATCAACAATAACAAACAAATGCCTTTTACCTCTTCTACTTCTTACCCTAATAGGCCCATACAGGATGATGTGAACCAATTCCAAGCACTTGACAATACTTACCAGGTTCTTTGACTTGAAGGATGATCTTACTTACTTCCCTTTTACAATATACCGCTCACTTTGTCAGATTTGAACATAGTTTTAGGCAACTCTGTAACCATGTCAGTTGATGCCAGAATATTCAATTGTTTTAGACTTGTATGTCCAAGTTTTTTGTACTAGAGTAAAGGATAATTAGCAATAGCACTCAAGCATTTCAAATGCATACCCAACATACCCATAATACCAGCCTTGTACATAATTTTATGCCTTTTGGCAATTAGAAGTATCTCCTTTGGGTCCATATTTTTAACCTTGCAAAATGCAGAAGTGAAGGTTACTTTCTTACCTTTGTCACATAATTAAGATATGCTCAATAAGTTGTGCTTCAATCCGTCCTCATGATAGACCTCTTCAAAGGCCCGTAATTCACTTCTTCCAATATTTCAAACTTCAAGTCCAATTCCCTTTTTTCCATTTCTGAAGGAAATATTTCCTCCTTTGGAAGGTACGAGTGATTTGTGTTTATACCTAGTCATATTCCTTGAGCAAGCATTATTCATGTGCCAATGCTTGCTTCCTTTCACTACTACCTGAAAAATAATTCAAGGGTTAGTTTTAGGAACCCAGACTAGCTTGGGTCCTTTCTTATTGTAAAAAAAGTGAATGATATCCCTTTTTCCCTGCTTCACAACCAATTCCTTGACATATTTTTTAAATCATTTCTAAGCCACTTTTTATGCAAAAGATTTGTGTTCTTGTTCCTAACACTATTTTCAACTTGATTGTCAATAGTTGGATGTCCAAAGATAGCACAAGTAAGTAGCAGTGACATTCTCCTAACAAAACCCTATTCAAGCTTTCTCACTGTGAGTCCTACTTTATACACGGTCCACTATTCTTGAAGACTGAGTCCACCTATTTACCCTTTCTAGATCTATTTTTAGGTTTGAAATTTCCTGAGTTAATTTTCTAATGTTTTCATTTTCACTAAAGTACTCAATTTTACATTCTTTCAACTCAAATTCAAGCTTTTGATATTCTTCAGTCATTTTACTCTTACCTTTTTCACTAACTGTCATTTTCAAAATCTCAAATTTTAAGTTTAGCATAATTGCATCAAGGTTTCAACCTATCTTCAATTTGAGATTCTCTTCAATAGCTGCATTTAGAAAATTCTTGACCTCAATTCATTTAAATATTTCATCTAAAAAATCGTTAATTAGTTGATCCTTTTCATTAGCTACTTCTTGAAAATCATCTATCACCCAGTTCATTAGCAAGAGTAGCTTTCTTTTAGAGAAAAGGTGTAACTTTTCTTTTAGTTCAAGAATACTTACCTCAGATTTTTCATCATCCTTAAGTTCCGATCCTCAGCAGCCATGAAAATAATTTCACCTACTTCTTCAGTGTCTAATTTCTCGATTCCAGAAACCCAAGCAGCTATCATAGCATATTTTGCTCTTTATTTTTTTGCTTAGTAGATTTGTCTTTCAACTCTGTCACGACCTAAGCCTAGGTCCTAGACATGACACAGCGAATGGGGAACACGAAGGAACCTTAAATAAGACTCTTAGAATATCAATTACACAACCTTAGTCATGGAAGCAAAATGTCAACACCAAAAGAAATAAACAAGGGAAAACAGGACTAAGGGAAACTTTAGATAATCATAAAACCTTAAAGAGTCTTGCTCAAAGCATAAGTACATCAACTTTTCTAACAAAACCTCTAATCATATATTGGAGCACGGGCTAAGACACTTACCGGGATCACCCTTATAGTATTAAGTGTTCAACATAGGGAATTTTTAAATAAGGCAAGAGTAGAGTAGATAGTATCCTCGAACTTGAGGACTCACCAAGGCTTATCTTCAAGGTGCGACACTAGCCATGGAGGATGTTGAATAAGTTCTCTGGTTCCTACATGATAATATCATGTACGCATAGAGTGTGCATTAGTATGTTTGAATGTACTAAGTATGTAGGATACAGTGCAATAAGGCATAGGCAACATAGCCAAAATGCATATTCATAAGCAATGGATAAATATAATATCTATATGGCATGCATAATCAATGCTTAAGGTAAAACATGCTTGTAAATCATATAACTTGCAAATGCAGATTACATGTGTAGGAAGAGAGCATAATCAACATAGCCCAAGCAAACTATCACTTGAACCTCAAGGCATTCTACCCCCTTGGAAGGTGATTGAGGTACCTACCACTCAACATAGTAGTATAGGCATGTCACCCCCTAACAAGGTGATTAAGGTCCATACCCCTCAACAAGCTAATACATGCATGCCACCCCCCGACAAGGTAATTGAGGTACATACCCCTCAATAAGGTAGTACAGGTATGCCAACCCCTGATAAGGTGATTGAGGTGTGTACCCCTCACCAAGGTAATATGGGCATGCCATCCTTCGACAAGGTTATTGAGGCTTGCCACCCACTCAACAAGGATATTGGGCATGTCACCCCACAATAAAGTGTGGTCAATTGCAAAATCATAGATTAATTTCATGAATCCAGCCTATATATAAATTCCCTTAATCATCATTGAGTTACTTGACTTGTAAACCATGCAATAGATCATTATTAACTCAAGAATCCTTATTAAGACATATTATCAAACACTTGGTGGGTGTGTAATTCTAGTTCAAAATCATGTAATTCAAGATTCAAATGATACGTAAAAACTCAATGTAGATCAACTCACCAATACACAGTAAAACCCACATGTAAGATACCTTGGAATCCCTCATCAAATCTCATAATAGATCATCGTTTCACATCTCAAAGTATGCATAATCAATCAACATTTCATAAAACCCTAATAAAGTTTATAATCAAAATTCATAATAAGAGATACCCATAGATAATCCAACTTAAAAACATGCAATTTTCATAAAAAGGAAGGTTGGGCACCATAGGTAAAAGGACGGAATTGTTGAAACCCACATACCTCAAACTTGGGGTGTCTTGATGTAGTCTTGATGGAGACTTGAAGCTTGAATAGAGTTCTTTAGATCCAAAATTATGCTTGGGGCACTTGAATTTTCATGACATATTTCGTAAGTGTTAGAAAGGTTTTTGAGAGGGTCTTGAGTGATATAGAATTGAAAAATGGCTAGGTATAGGTATTTTAATGAATAAGTGGATATGAGGCTATCACCCCAAGGCCCTTGGGCCAAGATAGGATTTTCAGCACAAAATAATACTAATTCGCACCCCTACCACATTGCGGCTAGGGCGTGGATCGTCGCTAGAAATCAAAGTTTTCAAAAATTTCTTTCTCAGCTCTTTCCTTTATCCCCTCAATTTTCCATTATGAACATTGTTTGGTATGAGAATTAGTCTTTATACTCTTGTAACATCCTGATTCAATTTTGTCATCAGACCATTTTCTACTTCCCAAGTTATCAGACCACTTTTTGCTACAAGTTTCTTTCTTATCTCTTTCTTTCCCTTTCTTGAGAAATTTCCTGAAATTCTTACCTAAAAAGAATATCTGATATATGTCTACATCGGATCCCTTATCATTACAAGCCTTTAATGATAGTGAATTCTCAGTCATTACTTCTTCTTTCTTTTGATCCTCCAGGTTCATATCATAGGTCCTGATATTTCCTTTAGGGTCATGGTTTTAGTGTCCTTAGCTTCCCTGATGGTAGTGACTTTCACATCACACTAAGCTTTAGGTAGAATCCTCAAACTTTCTCTACTTGTTCCTTGGTAGTGAGGACCTCGCCCAGGTAAGCCAGTTCATTTATGAGAAGTGTGAGCCTCGTCATCGTGTCCTGCAGTGACTTATTCTGCTTTATCTTGAATGTTTCATATTCAATGAATAGTATAGCGACTCTAAACTTCCTCACTTGACTAGTTCCTTCATGTGTAATGTCAAAACATCCAAAATTTCTTAGTAGTAGTATAGTTTGATGTCATATTATACTTATCTTGTCCCTGTACATAAACCAAGATATTTTTGGCTCTTACATTCTTCTTTAGAGCTACAAGGTCATCAATAGTAAATTACCTTATTTTCTTTGGAATTTGTTGACCTGCCACAATTTTCATTGGAATAGTAGGTCCCATAGTGATACTATCCCATAGTTCATAATCCTTACCTTGGATGAAGTCTTCTATCCTAGCTTCCCACTATCCGAAATGAGTTCCGTTGAAAAGTGGTGTCCGCAAAGATGATTGTCCTTCTCCATGTCCAAGAGGAGGTGTAGTGTTCATCATAATGATTCTTTGGTGTTAGCCTTTAACAACTAAACCCACTCAGATATCAATTAAAAGATTTGCATGACCTATGGATTTTCCTAATATAGAATAAAGTTTGCAGAATTATTTCGGAGAAGTAGAAGCAAATCAAGACACAAAATTTTATTGTGGAAAACACCTATCTCATAAAGGTGAAAAATCCATGACCTATACCATTACAGGATTTTACCCGAACATCACTAAATCAAATGAGCCTCAACAAAGGATTACAATAGTAAATTTCAAATAACTTCTAACTTCACACAAACCTCCCAATGTTTATCTTTCCAAGTCTTCAAGTTACCCTCAACGTGAAGACTATTCCTTACTTTAGTTTATAAATCACTAACTAAGCAGGACATTAACACTCAACAAGAAATAAAAAGACTTCTTAAACTAAGACACAACAAGGTATCAGATCTTCCAAGTGTTCCTTCTCTGATCATGACTACAATCACACAAAGTTACTTTATGCGGTCAATCTCAATAATTGATCTTCTAAGACTTCTCTTCTATTTAATCATTTTCTTAAGAGTTCCTCTGGATGTCAAACTTTTTATGTGCACAAACTCTCCTTGCCATAGAATTCTATTTCACATAGAACTCTATAGTATCCGTTATTTCATCATGTGTTGTTGTTTAACTATACTTCATCAGAGCTTATCCCAAAGGAATTTATCCATTCCACAATTATAGCTGACATGTCTAAACTTTTGTGAGAAATTGTACAAGAGAACCTTACTGATCAACTTGTTTCATGCTAGGAGAACTTGGTTGATCAACTCATTTCATGTTCTTTGTCCATCATCAAAACTACATTATCCTTAACATTAATCTTCCAAAGCCTAAATAGAGAGGATACATCTTCTTCTATGTTGAAAAAAAAGTGATGCTCAGATATCTTTATCCAAGAAAATGCAGGGATTACACAATGGTCATTGCAACATCTTGGAACTATCTTACTATTAAGGAAAATATATAATCACACTCATATTCGATCATTTTGTACTTTGTATTGTGAAGATAAATCATAAATTGGGAATAGTAAACTAATTAGCCAAACATTCTTTGGATACTCAAATCAAACTCGATCATTAAATCAATTTACATGATTGCATAAAAGCATTAAGCTAAGGGTCCATTTATGAGAAACAACTTCTTCACCTTCCAAAATAAGGATAAAGGTAGTATGCATATACTCTATAATTTCTGATTCTATTTATGAGATTATTATACTAAGAAAGTTTAAAATTGATTGTTAGTATATATATACAGATTTACAAATAACTATGTCCTGAGATATTCAAAAAGATACAAGAAGGAAATGAATGAGTATAAAGAAAAGATGATGATCACATCATCTAATAATTGAAGGTGATTGATTCCTAGATAATATGATCATCCAATAACTTTATGATAATGTGATCATCATCCTTTGATTATACTCCTTCATCTCCTTCTTGTACCTATCTATGTCTGACGGCGCCTTGTTTTTATAAGCTATGTATTAATAATAAATATTAAACTCTCTCAATATGATATAAATAAAAAAAATACATAGTGTAGTAACATAAATCAGATCTAAAGGAATAGAGTGTGTATAGATGATCTTTACCCCTTTCATGGAAGGTAAAGAGGTTGTTCCTAATATATAGACCCTCAACTCAGTCTCCCAATACAATAATGTAATTTTTATTTTAATGCTAGAGTTTGATTATCCAAAGAAAGTTAGACCGATTAATTTATCATTATGAATTTGTGATGAATATTCACGATACAGAAAAATTGAATTTGAGTGCGGTTACCCTCTTTTTCTAGGAGAATGGTTGTTCCAAAAGTTCACAATGATCTGTGTAATCCGTCCATTTCCTTGGATATTGAGATTTGAGTGTCACTTCTTTTTGATATAAAGGAAGATGTATCCACTCCATTTGGGTCTTGAAAGATTAGGGTCTCTATTATTCCTCTTGTTGTTCATTATGCTCAAACCTCCTCGTAAATAGAGGTGAGGTGGTGGATTTTTAAATACAATCACATTACACGATGGAGCTTGTACTCCATTTATAACTTTAGATCCTAATTTACTAGACATAAAATAATATTAAGTGCATACACCTTATTTACACAATGTCAAAGGAATCAACCTTAAAGAGGCATGATGCATGCATGTGCGTTCAACTCACCACCATCTCTTCCTCTTACACTTGGAGAGGAAAATCGATCTATGATCAAATAAATAGATCTATAATATAAAACTTCATAGATCTAACATTAAATCATGACATAAAATAAATAAAAATTAGTAAAATCAAATGACTTATCTTTTGGAGTCACAATGAATAGTAGAACGAACTAGATCTTTTGATCTAGTATCCTCTTTCAAGGTGATTGTGTATAATTTTGATAGTCTCTATCAGTCTATCCGTTGATATTGTCAAATGAGAAAACAAGAGTATCTTATATAGGATTGAGAAAACCCTAATGGGCCTTCTTGTTATGGGCCTGTTTAGGTTAAGTGTCAGCTGGCACATCATTATGTCATTTAGACACTTAACACATATTTATTATTAAATTGGATGCTACATAAGATAATGTTGACATTTATAGAAAGATTTTAGAGACATATAGATATTTTTTTTTTGAAGACCTCAGCTAAAAATCTATGAATTTATTGGTAAAGTAGTTGGAACTCTCTAGTGGTGTTAAAAATTCTAGAGATAGGACTTATTGTAAATACTTGAGAAACTTGAGAAGTAATTAGTGTTTATAACTTATCCCTTAGATTGTTGATACAAATAGAAGAGTTATTTCATTTGTAAATCATCAACAATTTTTCTATGATACAAAACATATTTTTAGAAAATTTTTCAATAACTTATCTAGCTTTCCTATAGCGATATTCGGCATAGTAATGATCTATTAGGAATTTGTCTTTATTTTTTACTACCATTTTCTAATTTTATTTTTCTCCCCAAAAAATTGGTATATTATCATAATAACTTTTACTTTTACTTTTTCTAAAAGGAAAAATGATAATTTTCTTTCTTATTTGGCTATAACTTTCTTGGATAAAAAGTTTGGACTTGCATAAATTGAAAACTCTTCTTCTTACATCATAGTAAAATAACATCAACAATGTAGAGTCTTATTTAGGGAAAGATTTACTGTCGTAGTTTTTATGCCTTCTTATTACACTTCTAAAAGGATAAAAGGTCTGAAAAATCCTTTACTTTTACTTGTTAGTTAAGTTTGTCCTTCGCCATACTTACGGGTCAAGTTTATGCATGTCATTATGAATCTTAACATATAAGCCATCCAATTGATGGATTATTCGGAATCGATCAATATCATCTAATTTCACTTAAATTACTCAATTTCATCCTTTATCCAATGTTGACCCACCTAATTAATTAAGCCAATACCAAAATAACACTCAAATCTATTCCCCAAAACAACATCAGTTAATTGCTCTATTGCAACACTATTCTCTATTGCTAAGATAGATCCTAGAAATTCTTCTTAATTATATTATTAAAACCCTCCAAAATAATCTAACATAGATAGCCTAGAAAAGTTTACAAGAAAATTTGATTATGTAGGAAACCAATTTCTACGGACAACATGTATGGCTCGTAGAATGATTTATTAATCGCAAATGGAATGATTCCAAGATCCTGAGACCTAGTCTTAGAATTTTTTCCTACAATTGCACAAGACAAGCCGTAGAATATTTTATGAATTTTAGATGTACCTTGGTAGATCCTAGTCCTATGTTGAGCCAGGGAACAGTCACAAGAGGGGTTTATAACTTGTACTTTAGTTCATGACCATAGATGGGTTTTATGGTTATAAACGCCAAAAAATATAGCAGTTGTATTTTGCATACAAACATACAAAATGATTTGTAAAAAGGTTTATTAACCATAGATGGTGATCATAGACCCAAAGTAAAAAGACCTAGGAACTCTACCCAGTTCCCATGATTGTGCTTCAATGGATCGTAGGTACACATCGTAGATAAGTTTGACAATTTTAATGAGAGGTCCTATAACAATCTATCTTGAGATAAAAAGTCCCACTTTAGCAAAACAAAATAAAGATGTTGGATGTAAAAGTAAGGATGGGTCTATATACTTTATGGTCCCTTCTGGGGTGAGCCCAAAAGGACAACTCCATGATAGGCTGGGCCCAAGTGTGGATAATACTTCACAGTGTTGGGTCAGGTTATTACAGGTGGTTTCAAAGCCATTCTTGTGTCATCCTTATAGATGTGTGTCAAAATTTGAGTGAGTTTACACAAATCCCAGTAAGAAGAGGCAAACCTCAGTGCTAAGTTTAGTTAAATTTAATGCGATGGGAAAAACCTCAGCGAGGACGCTGAGTCCATAGAGTGAGTGTATGTAAAAAACCCTATAGAGATCAGAAGTCCTACATCAGTAAAACACAGGAGAGATATTGGGTACATAATTAAAAGACTAGTCTATATATTATGGGGCGCCTTTTGGGGTAAGCTCAAAGATATAAATCTATGATGGGCTAGGCCCAAGATAAAACAATGCTTCACAGTGTTGGGCCAGGTTATTATAGGTGGTATCAGAGTCACTCTACTGTTAGCTTTATTTATATGGCTCAGAGTTCAATTGAGTTTAGGAAAATCCTAATAAGGCGTGGAAAACCATAGTGTTTGGGTCTAGGAAACCCCATGTAGTGAGGCAAATCTCAGTGAGGACGCTGAGTCCATAGAGGGGGTGTATATAACAACCCAGCTTTAGATGGGAAGTCCCACATAAGTAAAACACAAGAGAGATGCTGGGTATATAAGTAGAGAACTGGTGTATATACTATGGAGCACCTTCTTGGGTGAGACCAAAGGGATATATTTGTGATGGGCTATGCCCAAGAGCGGATAATACTTCAAAATATTGGGCCAGGTCATTATAGGTGCTTTCATCTTTTCCCCAACTTTGCCAAATTAAAATCTTAAGGCTTTGTGTCACAACCCAACTTTACAGGTTATGATGGTGCCTACCTTAATAAATGAAAGAGACAAGAAAGCTCATACCTAGAACCGCTAGTAAAGGGCGTAAGGGAAGGAAGTACCCCTAATAGAAAACAATCGATAACTGGCAAACTAAAAATAAAACTAATAACAACTATAATTCACCCTCCTAGAGCCTACAATTTAACTATACAAAACTACTATTTACATGATATATCACAAATGAATCATAACACATGCACACACATAAAGACGGTATCTATAATTACTAAAGGACTATGATGTTGACATTTTATACCATCCTAGTAAAGTTAATGTTGTTGTTGATCCCCTTAGCCAAAAGTCCATTGGAAGTCTAAGCCATATTGAAGTTGATAAGGTTATAATGATAAAATACCTATATTTAGATGGCTAATTTACAGGTGTTATTTGTAGATGCAGAGGATGGAGGTGCAATTGTTAAAAATACAACAAAATCTTTCATTGTTACTAAAGTGAAAGAGCAACAACATGAGTATGCTAAGCTTAGAACACTGAGGGTCCTTCATTTAAGATAACTGGAGATAGAGTCCTTAGGTTCCATGACTACTTATGTCTGCCAAACATCAGAGGACTCCATGACAAGATTATTTCAAATATTTAGATTACCCTAGAGCAACAAAAATATACCAGGGACTTTGACAAATCTATTAGTGCAATGGTTTAATAAAGGATACTGCAAAGATTATAGCTTAATGTCCCAACTACCAGCAAGTTAAAGTAGAACATCGGAGACCTGGAAGCCTAGCTCAGTATATTGAGCTTTTGCTATTGAAATGGGACATTATAAATATGGACTTTATCACTGGTTTTCATTGTACTCCACGCAGATATGATTCTATTTGGGTAATCATTTATTAACTAAAAATATCTACTCATTTCTTGCCAATAAGAATGACATATTACACAAAGGATTATGGTAGGCTTCACATTATTTAGGAAATTGTTCACCTTCTTAGAGTTCCATTATCTATTATCGCAGATCGAGGGGATCAATGTACACCACATTTTTAGAAGTCTTTTTAGAAGGGTCTAGGCACTCAAGTAAATTTTAGCATCATCTTTCATCAACAAAGTGATAGAATGCAGATCCTATATCCAGACAATTGAGGATATGTTACATACCTATGTGCTGGACATTAAAGAAAACTTGCATGATCATCTACCTCATGTCAAGTTCACTTATAATAATGGCATTCAAGCTAGTATTCAGATGTCACCATATGAGGCACTGCACAGTCGAAGATATAGGTCACCAATCGATTGGTTTGAGGTTAGAGAGGCAAAGCTACTAGTCCCTAATCTAGTTACACATGCGCTCGACAAAGTGAAAATAATTAGAGACCAATTGCAAATAGCCCAGAGTCGGCAAAAGCCTTAAATAAATGTTTGATGATGAGACTTAGAGTTTGATATAGCATATTTAGCTTTCATGAAAGTATAACCTATGAATCTTATCATGCAATTTACAAAGAAAGAGAAGCTCAGTCCTAGATATGTTGGATCATATAAGATTATTTAAAAGACTGGTAAAGTGGCAGACAAGCTTGATTCGTCTTCGGAATTAGGAGTAGTCCATCTAGTATTTCTTGTGTCTATGTTGTGAAAGTGCATTGTAGATCTTTGTGTATTACTCACATTGAGGATGTCTACATTACTAAAGACTTGTTTTATGATGAGGTACCAAGGGCTATATTGATCAACAAGTGAAAAGGCTTTGAAATAAAGAAGTGATATTCGTGAAAGTGTTATGGCAAGAAAATGATATTAACGAAATAACTTGGGAACCTGAAGAGGAAATGAAGAAGATTCATCCTCGACTATTCACAAACTAAGGTGACTCACATTTCAAAAATTGGCAGTCAGCTTTTTACAGTAACTTAAAGTTTATTCATCCTCGACTATTCACAAACTAAGGTGACTCACATTTCAAAAATTGCCAGTCAGCTTTTTACAGTAACTTAAAGTTTAAATAGGTTGAGAGTGTATTTATATGGTTTGTTGCAGGAAATTTTTACAAATCTTGGTAGTTAGAATTTTTGGAAGTTGATTTATGGTTTTGAGGGATAAAAGATATATCCTAAAAAATCACATTTTAGGAGACAGTAATGCAACCAATGGGCTATGTCAACACATTCGTGGATGAATGTTCTTAAGGGGGAGACTATGAGACCATGTTTTTCTCATCTTCCTTAACATATATAGTGTGCCATATTACATAAAACATATATAATTTTATATAAAACCCAAGGATAATATAATTGTTAATAAGTCGTCATATGAAGGACTTAAGGTTTTAAATCAAAGGAATCCCCTAAATACACATTCAGGATTAAAGAAATGACTTGAGTAGCACCTCATCTTTTTTGGAAAGTTTGAATTATGTTTCAATTTTTAAATACAACTACGAGTATATAATTTTCTAATAAAGGACTTTTAAGGGGTATTTTAACAGCACAATGGTGATATATTAAATTTCGGAGTCATGCAAGTTGTAAGATAAATATTGGTCAAGGTTGCCATAAGCTTCATTAAGAAATCCTTCTTAAATTTGGTCAGATATCTCAGACCAGATCTCCCAAAATACTAGGAGTTAAATTCTATTGTCTACCAAATAAAAGGTCTATAAATATAGTTTGTGACTCACAAAACCTTGCATCAATCCAATTTGGAATAAAAACTTATAACAATTTTACCATGACTGCTTCGAGTAGGAAATAGGGTCATGGACAGGTTCTGTCAAGCCCACCTATAAGTAGGATATACTTACCTTTTCAAGCTCAAAACATTTCAAGTTTCATCCCAAATAGTTTAGGAACTGAAGAGAAAGCTCCCACAAGGTCCCTAAGTGATTTAGGTAAGCTTTTGGTGTTTTTACAGTTAAAATTCATACTCATGCCTAGTAATGCATGTCTTACGCTTTGCAATTACATTTACCTCCGATTAGATATGTTTAGGGCTATTATTAGCCTGTAAAAAAGTGTTATTCGCACTGGTTATTTTAGATTTGTAGTAGGTGTGTTCAGGTAATAATCTTGGGGCTCTTTTATGACCATTTATGAATTTCTACGAATGTTTCCTTGCTTAACTACTATGTGAAAAATCTGGTCATTTATGCTCAAATATGGGTTGTTTATATGTGTGTGTAAGCTATGTATATATTGTGGTTGCGAAGCTTAGGAGTAAGGAACAACGCTCGTACTTTGGGCATTTGGAAGTTTGTTGGAAAGGTATATTAAGGCTAAGTTTCTCACTCCTTGCCCCAAATCTAAGAAATTTCAAAATGTATAATGTGATATTTTACTATTTTACTAGTAGAAAGACCTTTATAAAAGGTATAGGGATTGCAGTTGAACGATTTTCATGATGATATAGGTTGGCATTTCATTCGTTTCTTAAGCTGGACACTTAGTATCTATATATCAATTTATCAATTTTTTGGATGACCTGTCCATATGTTTGAAGTGTTTCACTTCTTGGTGTGGTGTCAATAAAAATAAATAAAGATTAAGATGGGAATGTATTGTTCATAATTAGTACTTATTCCTTACTAAAACCATATCTGTTACACTTAGAAAGTAACACGTTGATTTCTAATAACCTTCAGTATAATGCTCCTATTTAAACTACTAAGTCACATGATTCTTTTTAAATATTTTTTTAACTAATTGACATGGTACCAAGTATAAGCATTATGTGAAACAGCTTTACGTAAATTGCCAGAGTTTAGGCCTCATTTTAAATATTAAGTTAAGTTATCAAACTGATTCAAAAGACATATACGGTCCCATGAGTCATGTATATATTCCATGACAATGATTATGATTTTATAAGAATAAGTTTATTCATGAGACAAAATTGGCTAAACAACAATGATTATGATACTATGAGAATAAGTGTACCAACAAGCTAAGATTCGCTAAATTTATGCTATGGCCTACTTTTTATGTGCATTCGATATTCATATCATACAGTGCATGTTATGCATGGACTTTGAGCTATAATCAGAGGTATGAGGCCAATTTTAAAAAATGATCCAATATATGTATATGGTATTAATAGCCACAGGTTGGCAAACATGATGCTGGTTAGCTGCCAGAAAAGACCTCCATTGCTAGAATTTAGTTGGGTATATCATGCATTTGCATCTTTATATATGTATTCATGACATGCGATTACTCGAGCATACCATGCAGAATTTATCACTAGGAGGTTGAGTGTGGGCCATGAAGGCTATCTATGTTTTGGTTATAAGTACTATTTATCTTACCATTTTTACTACAGTTATCTATGATTTTCACTTCCTGGCTTACGGACCAGTAATATTTATTCGTACTGACATCCCGTTGCCTAGGGATGCTATATTTTATTTTATGCATATAAGTTTATGTAGGGACTCTGATCGACCCTCCATTGGGAGCCCAGTTCAGCTATGAGTTGGTAAACTTCATCTCTTCCTAGAGATTTTATAAGATGTTTATTTTTTTCTACAATCAGGTATAGTCAGGGCCCTGTCCCGACAGTGTTAGTGATTCTCTTAGAGGTTTTTGTGGATATATTATTTTGTATTGGTTCTTTGGTGCCTTTTCATCTCCTATCATATGATTGGCATGTATATATAATGTGTGCATGTACCTCTATTATTGCAACCTTGTCAGCTAGCTAGTACTTTGTTATTTTGATTTACCTATCTTGATCTACATGATTTATTAATGACTAGGTTATGATCTAAAGGTTCTAGACTTAGTTTTTTAGACATTATGTTACCTAATATTTTTGTCCCTACATTAATTACCTAGCATGTTCAGTGGCTTACTCGGCTAATGACGGTATCGAGTGCCAATCCTGCCTCCCCTTCTTTGGGGTGTGAGAAACCCACTATAGTTATTATCAGTTTTCAGGGATGCTATATGGGCATACTAATACCCCCACGAACATCATTGGTTTGATGACCCAAGTACTTAGTCCCTATCTTGACTCCTTAATGGTTGTATTTGATGATATCTTAATATACTCGTCAAGCAAAGATAAACATGTTAACACCTAAGGATTGTGTTGAGAGATCATCATCTCTCTGCCAAGTTCTCAAAGTGCAATTTTGTTTGGAATCTATGACATTTTAGGGACACATAGTGTTCAAAAAAGGCATAATAATTGAACTAGTGAAGATTGAGGCTATTTGAGATTGGCCTATACCTATATCTACCCTGAAGGTATGGAGCTTCATTAGGTTTATCGGGTATTACAGATGCTTTGTTTTGGGCTCCTTTACTATTGCCACTCTATTAACCCTATTGACCTACTAGGGGTGTTCTTTTTGTGTGTTCCAAGGAGTGTGAATCGAGCTTTCAGAGGATCAAAGAGTTACTTACCGCTGCAACTATCCTGACACTTTTGGTTGAGTGCGTAGTCTATGTTGTGTATTGTTATACATCTAGTGATAGCCTATGGTGTGTTCTGATGTAGTAGGGTCAAGTTATTGCCTATGCTTCTCAAAAGTAAAACAACAATTTTTGCAGTCAAGATATGGCGGCACTACTTCTATAATATCCATTATGTAATATATAAAGACCATTTTAGCCTTTAGTACATTTAGAGCCAAAGAGACCTCAATTTTGTGCAAAGATGTTGTATTGAGCTCCTAACAGGTTATGACTTGTATATTACCTATTATTTTGATAAGGTGAATATGATAGTGGATACATTGAGCAGGAAGGTAGAGAGTATAACAGCTTAGCTATGCATCTGCTGTGGAGCGACCCTTAGCTTTGGACAATCAGTCTTTAGCTAATAGGATGGTCTGACTAGACCTTTCAGACTTTAGGTGGATATTGGCCTTTATAAGTGCTCAATCTTGTTTACTTGATCAGATTCATTTTTGATAATTTGGAAATTAGGCATTAGTTAAGTTTCAGTTGTTCATATTGTGAGAAAAAGGTGGTTATGCTTCTACAGATTCGAATGGATATTATGGGATCATAGCCACCTATGTGTTACTAGAGTAGGGATTTGATTCAGTTTAACATTCATAAGGCCCGTAATTCTATATACTCTATTCATCCATGCAGTGTAAAGATTTATAGTGATCTACGATAGCAATATGAATATTATGATATAAGGAGAGGTATCAAAGATTATGAGCCTCATTGCCTTAGTTGCTAGTAGGTGAAGGTCGAATATCAGAGGACTAGTGAGGAGTTTCATAGATTACCCATTCTTGAGTGGAACTGGGAGCGAATCATCAAGGACTCCATGGTGGGTTTGCCTCAGACCTCTACAATTATTGATAGGATATGGGGAGGAGTTTCTAATGTACATTATCTTAGATAGAGGGTTATATCTCATATCTAGCTTCTTGAGAACCTTTCATAAAGAGTTAGTCACCCCAGTTGACTTTTATCACGACCCAACCTCAGGGCCGTGATTAGTGCCGGTTGGGCACCCAGACATACATTAACCCGAATCTTTATTTACAATAGTTAGGGAATTTCTCAAAATTTTGACAGAGTTTTCTCTGTTTTACTGAGTAGCCTCACCTGCAAACAGCGAACCTAGCAATAGCAAACATCACTATATGAATATATATACATATATATTCGAGCCGACAAGGTCACCACTGCGGTAGAACCGCCCAACAAACATTTCATACAAACGATATCATACCAACATAGATCCCACACCCACATGTATCCACAGACCTCTAGACACATAACTGAATCATAGGACGGGACAGGGCCCCATCATACCCTCAAACATGTACAAATGCAAAATACAAAAAGTACGTGTACAAGTATATACCAAATGATCTGCTCCTGATGCAAGGGAGAACTTCAACGGTGGATCAAAGTCCTAGGAAGACGGCCCTCTAACCTATTCGTTTGTACCTGCGGGTATGAATGCAACCCTGAAAGGAGGGGGTCAGTACGAAATACATACCAAGTATGTAAAGTCGAAGGTCCAAAATGTAAGTGAGAGTAATAATTCAAATAAGAAAATATAGAAGTCAAACCTGCATGTAAATATCAAAATATTTATTTATTCAAACCTCAAAATAATGCACATCGGACGGGAACGATGGCGACCTCCAAACTCGCGCCATACCATAGCATAACAGCAGAAGTTTCAAATCTCTGAAATCTCCAATACAAATCCCAACTGTAACATAGGTGAGCCGAGGCGATCAACGGCCAAGCACTCACATCATAGGATAGGTGAACCAGGGCAATGCGTCATGCATTCACATATCATAATGCATAAAGGTCATCATGCTTGTTTATCGAGCCGAGGCAATGGTGCCACGCACTCGCGTGAGCCTGGGGAAACTCAGCCCAACACTCACACGTCATGATGCCACCCCAAGCCCAGCTCCTTATGTCTCCAAGCTAAGCAAAGTCGGCTCATGGGCAAACCGACCCGCCATATCCAACCTACTTCGGAATATATATACATATATACATATAATCATATATGC